>JAANDG010000338.1:0-160901 GCA_036852015.1 Pelodera strongyloides | reverse complement strand
TCTACCGTACACTACCACGTAGCTTAGGGTTGAACCTTGCGCAGGAGGCAGCACGCAGCTCCAGATCTCAAATATACTTGTTTTCCATAACGCTCTAAGAGGCCAATTCCTTAGCCACACGTAGCTTAGGGTGGATGAAAGAAAACACCAGCGACGAAGCAATATAAGCTGTAAAATTAATATGGATTGGCAAACAACCAAAAAAATGCAAAAAAAATCACCAGTGAGGAAAAAAAACTATTTATCGAATTTCATTGGTCAATAAATAAATATATGAAAATGGAATGAAGGTCTATAACGACAACAATTCAGTGGAATAGATAACCTATCTTACAATTAAATAATTACACCAAACTCTGAGGATACACATAATGTGAAAATAACTAAAATCAACAAACACTGTGTATATATGGTATATGTGTTCATATAAATTTCAAATAAATGAGTATGTGCGAAGAAATAATGCTACATTGGTGCATAGCCGCATAAGCATAACCAAGAAATCAAAACAAATTGTAAAGTCTAAGCAATGACATGTACAACAAGATGAAAACTTAATTCCAATACTAAACAAGCATCTTACAATAAAACCCGAAAAATGAGAGAATAACAAAGCGCAAAATATTTTCTGAAGATCTCCCAAGTGCAATGGAGAATAATAATACCTATATAAAACCTGAATTACCATATTGGCAGTTAAAAACACCCGAGAGTCACTTAAATAACCTATCTTACAAACATTAGATAATAATTTACCTAGTCCTTTATTCTATTACATTATATAATAGTAGATATACTGGCAGGGAGTACTTTATCCATATACGGTACTTTATCCAGTACCCTTCTGCGGTAAGGCAAGTGTGAATAAAGGACACAGCTTCGTTGTTAAAGCGAAATGCTAGCCTCTTTGGAAAATTTGCATATGATAAGCAAATCCTATGTATCCTATGCTAATTTTGCGCGATCGTCCACGGCCATCGCGCAAAATTAGCATAGGATACATAGGATTTGCTTATCATATGCAAATTTTCCAAAGGGGCTGGCATTTCGCTTTAAGTCATGGACTTCTTGTTAAACAAAGAAAGTAGAAACTTGAGTCTCTCTCGCACACAGTCCACGGGTCGCTTGAGATGTCTAGCTGCCTTCGCGGCTATTGCTTCGGTACTCGCGTCAACCTGAAGCACAGAAACAATGTTAAAAGGATACTACACGTGATTCGCGCATAGTAAACTGAACAACTGCATTCCTGCGTATACTGTAACATACAGAATTCGGCTGCGTGGGCACGTGCATTACAATTACTTCAGCATGTTCATGTATGTATGCCACACAAACGTTTGCTACACAGATGTTTCAGCCACATTACATAAGTGCTCCCCCGAAACATCGGTCAGTAATATAAGCGAGAAGATTCATCTACCTGATTATACATTCTCAATATTATCGCATCTTGCTCGCTGGTCCATTTTAAAGCTTCTTTTGTGTTCGATGTGTTCACCGACGGGCCGTTCTAAATAGTAACAGTTACATAAGTTTTGTGGAAAAACACCTCGTCCCTTTCGTTACATACATAAATTACCATGACACCGTGAATATCACATACAAAATACTTGGCTTGGCACATACCTACATTCAACGATTCACAGAAACAAACAAATACAAGAGTTGAAAAATCCTAGTAAACTAAACAACTATAACAATAAACATACGACTAGTAAAATCTATTCAGCAACCTAGTCCTAATCTTTCTTATTAAGTTACCTTTTCGACTTTTTTAAAAGTTCCCTCCGGTTTGGAGCACACTGCTTGCACAGGGACATAGTGCGTGGCACCCGTAGGCAAAGCCATCAGTTGCCCATCGGTGACTTGCAAGATACCAGTCTAAATAATGTCAAGGTAACATAAAGTAAGGAATTCAGAGCAACCTATATTAGGACCCAAAAACCATGCGATGTGTGCGTGTGGACGAACAAAGTAACAAAAAATACCCAAAAACCACAATATTCCGGCAACTTTTAGGGCAGCAAAGGTGGACTAACGACATCATAAACACACGTAACATTACAAAGATTAATGTGGAAGTCAGTTCGTAGCTCGTGGGTGGGTGGTCTCAAGTAGTACTACTACAGCTCGTGGGTGGTCTCACATAGTACTACTATAGCTCGTGGATGGTTTCACGTAGTACTACCATAGCTCGTGGGTGGTCTCACGTACCACTACTTTGCTCGTGGGTGGTCTCACGATGTGCTACACTACACACTACTATAGCACCGAACAGTCAAACGCAAAAGCAAGAAAATCAATGCTTCTCCATCAGTCTCACGTGTACTTGCGACCCAACTGCACATAAACGCACTACTGCATTCCCACATTCCACATTAAAACTTCCTTTCAACGCGAAATAAATTTGCGATCGCTTTCTGGAATATCATAACAATACTAATAACGAGCCCACCTTTTTATTCTGTAGCTGTGATGGTCCTAACACCATGTCCAGATCATCAATCGTCTCAAAGGCCATATCCCCAAATGGGTCTTTATGAGGGGTTACTATGGATGATGCACACTGGGGAGGAGGAAGCCGCAGGTCAACAACTTCGAAATCACACGGGTCGGGACTGAAACTTTATGTGTAAAACTATAAGAAAAACTCAAAGATTTCTATTCAGCTGTACGCAAAATTCTGCGTTTTGCAACCAAGCCTCATAGCCAAAGCCCGTTGACCAACTACCCGACGAAACCACCTTCCAAATTAGCATATTGCATAATTTTATTCATTTTGCTGGGATAACAGCAATACCGCCGTCGCAGTTTGAATACTAAGCATGCCAAATATCAGAAACGGATCAAAAATAGACAGAATTTCGGGAATCCATTTCCCGACCATTTATGCCATACGTCAAGCCTATCAACTTGATAAATTAATCAGCCTGCTCTCATGGTAAATGTTATGCCAGACACACGCATCATAAACATACATAAAAAATATATGCTGGTGAAGTTGTCTGATGATGAGCTACAGCTACAAACTAGAACTATGACACTAGACACTTTTCGCTAAACATCACAATATGCTCTCTTGAGGGTAAACAATAAACACAGCACTAAATATAATATACCGTACCTCTCCTTCGACTGCAACCGGTGGCAGAATGCCCTCAAATGCGACCACAATAGTTGATCGCTGGCAAAGACAGCCTCCAGGCGACGGTACATCTCGTCCTCATCTTTCATCGAGGATTGGCCTGATATATTAAAGATAACAATAAAAAGATAAAGAACACCCCGTCATATCAACCGAAAACCGCAGGGACGGGGCAGGGGGTCTTCCAGAGCAAGACAGCAACGTTTTCCTGTATCTTAAAGTGAAATACAGGCCGGTTTTTGAAACGCATACTATCTGCATATGTTGCATAAAATGGAGAAGTCCACGATGCGTTTCAAAAACCGGTCGGTATTTCGCTTTAATACGTGACGTGACGTCGCAAATACCGTACGCCCCCGAGTCATCACCTACATTTAGTTGACGTCATTACCAGCATACTCATACTGTATTAGGAGCAGCCTTTAACAACTGACTAACACATGAATATTCTTAATTTTTACAGGGCAACCAGTAAACCAATTAATTACATAATACCGGTTCAACGCGAGACAGATTAACATATAACAAGATCGACTGATGGACTGATTAAGTTGGCCTTCATACCACAACACCATTTTACAAACTACTATAACTCACAAATTTCCTGAATATGCTTGAATATTGACTTTGCATTCTGTCGTTGTCGTACCCGAGTCTTCGTCGTATACGAATAGGTCTGAAAATAACACATGAGAGAGAATCACTAAGATACGGGCAAACATATCACTACATGTGGTCATGAGCAGAATTTCGCTTGTCTGCGCTGGCAGCTCTAGCATTTTCTGTGACATCACAAGATTACAAGATAACAAGATAAACTACGACAAGAACACAATCATAAAATGGAGTAGTACTCCAACTCTATTTTCAACCGAGTAGTCCAACATTGACTCATTATTAAACAAGTAAACAACACATACCTCAATGGCCAGCATAATCTCCAGCGCTTGCTCATAGGCTCTCCTTAGCGGAGCGGTGAGAAGTTCCGCCGAAACTAGCGACGGTGGAATGAGTAAAGAGAGAAGGCACACCACATCTGGATGCGTGGGCCACAATATAGAGACCAGCTCGTCCCACACCTAAACACAACTTCTATTATATTTTACTACAACAAGTTCCGGCACACATATACATAATTCTTTTACATAATTCAAAATATTCGTGATATAATACCAATGACCGAGTTCCAGTTTCCAGTCAACGAGTATGCTTTCTCAAAGTACTCGAACACATATACTCATTACATAGTGAACTAATTGAAGCACGAAGCACTCAAGTCACGCAATACTACTACAGAATACATCCTTAAAGTCAAATGCTATGGACCTAATGGAAATGCTCACTTATGAAACAAGAAATAGCAACCTTTTGTGTAGGATCCCTATCAGCGAGGATAAGTCGATGCACGCGTAATCGCAGATCATCACGCAACATCAGGCGCCGTGTGACATCAGATGCCACCTTCCTAAAGTTTGCAAATTGAGATTCCGTCATTGATCAAGTTACAGTAGGGTACCGTACATCAAACTAGCCGAAAGGGAAAGAGGCTGTAACTCACGTATGTTATCTGAATTTGGATCATCAAACAAATATTCTAACCTCGCAATGGCCGCCATGCCCTCTGCCTTTCCCTTCTCATCTCGTAGAGCCTCGGCACCGGCCTTCAATCGCTCCACACGAGTTCGCCGGCGCTTCTTCGGTTGATCGGGTAAATCAGTGGCCTAAAAATAATAGGGTACTACGGTAGCTCGTGGGTGACCTCACAGGGTACTAATCTAGCTCGTGGGTGGTCTCACGGAGTACTAATTTAGCTCGTGGGTGGTCGGGTGGTCTCACTGGGTACTAGTCTAGCTTGTGGGTGGTCTCACGGGGTACTAATCTAGCTCGTGGGTGGTCTCACGGAATACTACTATGACTCGTTGGTGGTCTCACAGGGTACCACGGTAGCAAGTGAGTGGTCTCATTGGTACAACTGTAGCTCATGGGTAGTATCACGGAGTACTACCATAACGTGGGTGCTACAGAGTGCTACAGCAATTCGTGGGTGGTCCCACGAGGTACTAATCTAGCTCGTGGGTGGTCTACAAGTCTACATTATTAGGATTTCTTACCGTTTTCACACACTCAACATCAGTCCTGCCATGCTGACTATCTTCGTCCACTGCCAGGTCTACTTCACTTGATGGAGCCGAGTGAAACACGCCTAAATGAAGAGACGTAACACGTAACGATATAAAGGTAACAACAATCTGCAGAAGTCTCTACGAGGGACATGGGTTGTTATTACAACTTACAACAAAAAGTTGCCCTGCCCACCTTCCTCATAAGAAAAAATGCGGTCAAATCCTCATTCCTATTAGACCATTATTGCTCACATTACATATTATCATAAAATGCACATATTGTAGAAACACACTTTACCAATTAGATTAGCAGTGGCAAGAATCAGGCAAATAGCACATAACCACCGTAACCCGTTTCAGTGAATTAACTCACCTATCCTATTATCCCCATTTGAATTAGCCGACTCTCTCGACAGCTCCTCATTGCACGGAAAATATGCGACATGCTCATCATCGCGCTCTTCACGATTCACGGTCTTCTGTAAAGGAAACACACAATCATCATGTAAAATTACCAGGCTTCAGTTTCTCGCGTAGACCTAGATCCAGTAAATACGAAAGATATGTGAAGGATACCGTCTGATCTTGAAAATTCAAGGTCCATAAAGAAGCGTTATCTTACTAAGTACAAACCTCAGTTCTGGTTCTGGCTCTGCGCTCAACTCTCGTTTCCTCAAACAAACTCCTTGTAGCGTGCTCCTTATCACCAATGCGTCTGGAGTTCTCTTCACGTACGGCAGCCAACCGGTGCAGTAAGGACGGAGACACCAGCGTCGTACTTTCGCCGTCATCCCTGGAAAAGGAGCAATTGAATAGAGGGTTGAATAGCGAGTTGCAAGTACTGATATTTCTCTACACTAACTAGCCAATATGCTTCCTTGTAGCACGAAAACCTCCCCCGGAATCGCTCAGGCAGAACAACACAGGGATACTTCAACAGTATCATTAATTGCGCTTATGCTAGAACCAGAAATTCTAGGAGCAAGAGACACGTACTCTCAAACCCGCCGTCCAGTTCGCCCTGAGCCATCACCAAGAATTGCATATTATACTATAATAATAATAATAATAATTTATTACATCAGAGAGATGCGCACAAAAGCCAACACAGAGTAAAATGTTTGAAAACAAATGAGATCTATTGAAAGGAGATAAGGACACAAAAGTAGGATTTTTTTGGGACTTATAACAAGAGCGTGTATTAGCCGAGCACTACAAACCCAGTAGCTGGACACTATCGGACACTAACACACATAAGCGTGCACAGACCCAGGGTTACGTCAGTGGCTAAATTCACCGAACGACCTAGGCGCAATACTTGCATTTATAACTGTGACACGTGTGAGAGTGAAGTGGTAGATAGTACGAGTAGTATCATATGTACTCAGACACTTTGCTCATGATAAGTCAAAACAAACCTCGGCGTCATTGGCACGTCCCTCGAGTACTCATAGTGCTCCGGCGTATGGCCCCCAGTCAGGTACATTTCTGGAATAGGCGAGAGACGGTCTGCCTCTGATGGTGAGGGTGCTCGCGGCTCCGGAGTAAGGGGAATTGCGTTTGAATCCGCCTAAATGTGGATGCAAAAGGACAGCCTCGTTTCACTGACAGCCGTCTATTATGTTAAATGATAGCGTCATTACTGTCAAAAGTGTCAAAATGTTTTAAGATAACTGTAGTTTGCACTTTCACCTAAAATACCTCTAACTGACTGACATTGCAAAGGTAATTTAAAATCCCACCCTACTAGCCGACGGCGAATATCGACAAGAAAACCTCATTCTCGAAGGAACAAGAACTACCATATGCTAATGCTAATGGCTAACACGTCTTTGTGGTTGGGTTTACTTACTGTCAATTTTACGCATTCGTTATATTTACAAATGTCTCAACTAATACACATAAGTCTTCAAAAACCCACTCTACTAATAATATATGATTGATTGATGTCAATTAATCCAATATTGGGCATGTTTAATGGTTAATCCACGTTGAACAGGAGTCTAAATCATGAAAAGAAAAAAGAAGAACTCACCCTACTAGCCGACGGTGAGTATCGGCAAGAAGACCTCATTCTCGAAGGAGCCACAGAAGTCGAAGGAGTCAGTAGTTCAGAACAAGTTGCCGACCGTATATCCACCGACAACACCGATCCCTGGAATTAATAAATAATAAACAGAATAAAAACAGAAACAAAATCCTCAATGAAGCTAAACCCAAGCCCCTAACTAAAATTTAACCTAACATAAAAAACGTCACTCGGAGAACTTTATCCTTCTAAACAATTACTAGTTAAATACAAACGAGTAAAAAGCTAACTCAGCAAAAAAATACGTTTAATATTAAAATAAAAGAAATCAAGAATAAGGAAAGGATACGCACATAGACAAACGAAAAGAAAGGATAGGACTGTGGTTATTACCGGACGTTTGAAAATAACGACAAAGGATAAAGAAAAAATATGGCTCAAAATCGTTTATTGTACATTCAAATTTCAAATTCACGTATTTTACAAACATTCCGATAAAAACCACAAATCCAGGCGAAAGCAGTATGTTAGTGCACTAGCAAAGCCAATAAATAATAAGGGTAAAGCACGTAAAGGAATTCGGATAACCGACACGGTAACACAGTATTAGTCACGCATATTACAGTAAACATAGAGCTAACAATAAGATCTGAGGCCGTATTCACCAACACACAGGGAGCCCTGGCCCTGCCTAGGCTCCCGAGCGCTCTGAATCTCTTCTGCTCTCGCACTCTCTACGCACTCTTTATCTCCTTTGGGGGGCCAGGGAGGTGAGGGAGGGCTCCCTACGAGTTGGTGAATACAAACCTCAGAGGTTAAAACCAGGTCAACCCGTGAGCATATAACGCAAACTCATCGTGGATCGTCATTTGATACAAACTAAAGCCTAAGGTCACTTCAAAACCCGATTTGTTAACAATTCTGGCAATAAATCACCCCAATACAAACCTTACCTACTCATTCACTCCTCCTAAAACCCCAACGCTCTCCTAAAATTCTCCATTCCATGTAACGGACAGTATATCCTAAACAAGCTCTCACAACTACACCGTACCTGTTCAGAATCACAAGGAGAATGATGTCGGGCAGGATCAGGTTCTTCACAACTTCTGACCATCATAGTCGACTCCTCCTCCCTCTCCTCCTCCGTCTTAAATGGCGACGTCTTCTTACTATCACACTCGTCCTTCACTGTTTGGAAAAGAGGTGGTTCACTGTTTTCATCCATTAGTTGCCGATATTGAAGTTCACCATTCCAATCGGCTAAAATACATTAGAATTTATTTTAAAAGAAATGTATTGGAAAAGTTCCCCGATTCGAGAGAGATCTGAAGCTCAAAAGTCTAAATACGAAACTGGGCACAAAGTACGCACGGACCAAACAGCTTATGGTTAGAATTCTGATTGGCTAACATCCTCATCATTCCCAGAGGCCACGACAAAGACAAACAAATGTAAAAAATTGATGAAGACGCCTCACCGATGACACATCATGTTTCAGCCATTATACTAATCCAACCAATTACGTTGCGACATTGATGCACATTACAAAACCATAACTACCAAAAGTAAACCCCTGCAAAACGAAAACCACTCACCCCCTCCCCCTTCCTGTCCAAACTCGGGCGTGGGCGCCGGTGTGGGCGGTATATACGGCGACACTCTTGGATCTCTCACTGTGCAAATCAGGGGCGGCAGCAAGTTCTCCAGCTCATCAATCGATAGCTCCGTCAGATCCGTATCCCTTCTAAGGAGGCTGGACAGGATTGGATACGAATTCACAGGAACGGGATCACAACAACCATCCAAAACCACGGGGCTAGGAGCCAGCGTCTCGTTACATTGAAGTTCAGGCGCCTAATAAAGTAAAGTGAATTAAAGGTAATTAGGTAATACAACTAAGGCTAAGTGGCTAAGAGCTAAGAGACACCGCCCTGGATTGAAATTGCGATAAAGATACTGGACTTCTGAGAAAAACGCGAATACGGGACCATCTTACATGCTTAAGCGAAGCCTATGTGTGATGAGTGTATGTCTTCTAGTCTTAGAAATCGTTAGTTGATATACTTACAAAGATATAAGTGGCTGGGTAATTAACAAAGAGAAACGAACAAAATCACAGGCTAATCCCCAACAACAGGACCAACTACTTATGTAATCCTTTCTTAAAGCAAGATACAGGTCGGTTTTTGAAACGCATCGCGAACAACTAAATTCTATTGTATTTATGCTAATTTACTCGAATTTAGCTCGTTTTTTTATAAGAATGCTGATGTACCCGAGGCGTTTCAAAAACCGGCCGGTATTATGCTTTAACAACGCTCAATAACTAACTGCAAGTAAGTCACCTTCCTCATCCTCTTGCTCAAAGTAGTCGTGCTTGCCTCGGAAGCCTTCCCAGCACTTCCTCTCTTAGTCCGATTCTGAGCCTGAACTTTGCTCAGTCTCCCTCTGCCCTTCGACCCTCCAACTGGCCATCCAGTCCCTCGAACCGTGAATAATTGCAATAGAAGTGGATTCTCCTGACTAGGAGTAGGATTAACGACCGGCTCACTGGTACTATTCAGCAGCATCTTGCTAGCGATAGCCTTAGCATGAGCAATAGTTTCCTCGATATCCTTAGCCTCAGAATCGGCCAACGACCGCTTTCTACTCATCCTCGTCGAAAACCCATTCTTCTTCTTCCGTGAAGCTGCCGCCTCCTTTCCAAGTAGAAATTCCCTCACTGAAGGCTGACTTGGTAATTCATCTTCCGACGCCATCAAAGGTTCTTCGGCAGCTAGAAACACGCACATTTCATTTCTAATAAGACCACAGTACATACGAAAGGATAGTCTGAAGATCCCCGACTTCGAGAGCAAACGGGATCCTGGATTCTACATGCGTAAGTCTATGTGTGATGATTGTATGTCTGAATAAAGTGGTATTCACATTTTTTACAGTCTAGTTTGCCAAACCGTACAGAGTAATAAGTTTTACAACAAGAGTATAAGTCTTGAAGTTATATGCAAGCTGCGTATGCGTGGATATTATTTAATACTCAATAAGAAAAGTAAAGGATAAAAGGATAAAATAGGGTTTTTTCACAAAGTTTTTCAAGAAACAATAATAATATGTTTCAACCCAACGTTTCCTGATATTAACAACGGTACGCACTAATGGAAACATTTGGAAAAATTTTATGTAGAAGAAACATCACGAGTTGCGCCGATGCTTTATTAGAATACAGGCTTTCACAATATAGCTCGAATTAAAGCGAAATACCGGCCGGTTTTTGAAACACATCGAGTACACCAGCATTCTTATGCCGCTTACGCCAACGACCATAAATTAGAATAAAACATCGGGTAAATTAGCATAAATACGTAAAAATTCAGTTGTGCATGATGTATTTCAAAAACCGGCCGGTATTTCGCTTTGAACAAAAATCGGTTTCAAAAACGTACCTTCAGAACCGACGCTTTCTTCCATAAAATTCATGTTTTTGCTTCTCGTTGGCAATATATTCGCCACATTCAGATGGCTCGGCAAAGTGGCAAGAGCTTTTGATGTCATAGCCACATCACCGTATTGATGCGACACCAAAGTGCAATTAGCTGGAAATTGAAATTGAATACCAACCGTTGTACAACTTCTGAGGCTCGCGGTGCTAAATGACGACGTTTTTGATAAACAAATATTATTGCAAAAAAAAGTATCGACTGACAAGGCTCGTCAGATTTGGTTGCCAAAGTTTCAATGAACTATTCGCATATTTACGACACCCGAAAAGACGGCATATCCAGAAACACGTTGTAATGTTTGTCCAAATATGCAGGCAATGTTACCTACAAAAATCAAAGTGAGTTAAACACACCTTCAGCTCCAACAACAGTTGACGGCGCTTGTGCCGCTGACTTCTTCGCACAAAGACCGTCATTGCGCCACGTTGCGGCAAGTGGAGTGTTAGCGGATGGGGATGGGGATGGGGACGAATTCTTAGGCAAAATCTCCTCCATGGACCCATTACGTCGCAGAAGACGAGCCGACCGTCGCTGTAATATGGGAACTTACACATTTTACAGGACGGCAAAAAGAGATCAAATCCGAATGGAAATGGTATGCTTCGTTTTGGCATCCTTGTTTATCTTTCGCTTCTTATTCGCCTTCTTAAATTTGCAAGGGTAAGCAACACAGTCAACGAATGTATATTGGTCGTGAACCAACTTCTTACAAAATAAAATAAAATAATACATACCGTAGCCGTAGGCGTTACTTTCTTTCTCGACGACTTTTGTTGTTCAGTAGGGGAAACTGCTTGTAATGAAGCAGATACCGTTGGTACATTTGTGAAATTAGTTTCACAGCTAAAATGGAACATGCATAACTGGATAGATCAAAAGAAATAGGTATCAACAAGCCACACAAAATTACATCACACACAACGCTACGTTGACTCAACGGAAAATGATACGCTTAGTACAAAAGAGATATGCAATGTCCTATCCTTATATGGTGTGAGCCTCCGGAGGCGTGATCGTATGCCGGGCTTTCTGCCCAGCACCCAGCTGCCTACACTTACGCCTAGATGTCTACCAACCTGTGATTCTCTACGACGTATCTCGCGAATGTCACATCCATCACCACAGACGAAACAGAAGAACGTTGGAGTACGGTAGGTGTAGTGGCGCACGGGGACAAAGTTACGACGTCTATTTCCGACGGTGTCGAACTGCCAGTACCCGCTAAATCAAAATGGCAAATAGTAATCTCTCACCTGTACAGGACTATATTCACAAAAAAAAAAATAACGTGAAGCAGCTACAGTACAAACAAGCTATAATCTTTCTATCCTCATTCAGCTAATATAAACTACATGATTATACCCTGGTAATTCTTTTTACTCTTTACGATACAAGGGCGTGCACCTTTATTCAAGGGGGTTCAAATTCAAAGTTTGCTTATGGCATGTTGTTCGCAATACACAAAATATCGTTAAATGAATAAGAATCTACGGCGACATCGCAAATAAACAAATAATAAAATACAACTGTATACTGTATACAACACTAACCTGTCGACACTTCTGCAAGCAGCCGTAGTCCATCATCTTGATCTTGTAGCATTCCCAGTGACGGATTCGGATTCAAAGATGACGTCTTCCTCCCCAAAAAAGCCGAATATTCCCCGGAGGTCTCCTTGTTCAACTCCACACCACCGACACCTCCCACCTCTCCTGGTTTTCGTTGTTCCTCCGCTCGGGACTCCGCATCCGCACGTCTCACAGCCGATACACCAGGACCACCCACAGCCACATCAGGAGCAGGAGACTGAGACATACGTATTCCCTCCGAGTTTTGATCACCATTCCGCGAGATAGTCTTCATCATACAATCATTCCAACTTGAGTCCACACAAGTTTCAGGAGATTCAATTCTTCTTCGATCGCTCGTTGATGGAACAAAATTTGAAATCGAATCACCAGAAGGCACTTTCCGCTTAGGCGGGGGAGGTCGCGGTGGAGGTTTAGCCGATACACGAGTAGGAAACGGAACCACGAAATTCTTCTCGAACCACTAAAATACATTAAAAGTTTAGACATTAGAGCCATAAAACACTGCACCCGCATGGGTCCTATACCACTAAGCTACAGTAACTCACGGTTCCAATATATCAATGCAATTAGACTTACAGCCACATTTGTAACAGTTGTTCATGTACTGAAACACTGTGTTTCTAGGAAAAACAATTTTTCTTGTATGCATTGCGAATGTCGTCTAATAAATGCACATCTTCTATAAATAATAATAACGTAATATTAATTATTATTATTACTTTAAAGCACTACCTTCCCCCATGGTGGTCGCAACCCTTCTTCCCAATACATCATCGGTGTATTGATTAATGACGGCTCTTCAGGAGGAAAAGATAGAGTAGTGCCTTCGCCAAACTCTGCCATCTAAAAATGGGAAATTGAAAATATAGCAATATAAATCTTTTACGATCCAACAGTGACACTACTACAACGAAAGTGAATCTACTAGATATCATCAATTCTTAGAACTTTAACAAATGCATAGAAAGAATTCTTATGCGTATGCACAAATTAGAATAAAAAATCGACCTAAATTCGAGCAATTAGCATAAATACGTAAGAATTCAGTTGTCCACCATGCACCGGCCGGTATTTTGCTTTAAAAAAAAGTTGCAAACCTCAATCATTTTGTATGTTTCCGAAGTACTCGCTCCTAGGCGCACAGTTCTCATGTGATTGCGTATCTGCTTGGCAGACTTTATTGGAAGAAGATTCTGCTTTATACAGTAGTACCTAAAGCGAAGAAATTGTTCCATCTTTCATACTGAAACTTTCAACAATAACAAGATATAAAATGATGCATAGGCACCACAATCATACGCAATTAAATTATTATATTAACATTAATGGAACTATCTTTTCAATTTCACTTGGATATCCTAGCATCCTAGAATTCCTAGTACAGCAATATGACCCGTAGGTTTGACGGCACTATTCGTTCGTATCCTCCCCAGAAAAGCATAGATACGCAATGTTTCAAGTGATCCATAAGAAGAACAACAAAATGCAAACAACATTTTGTAACATTCCGCAACAAGTAACTGTAAAATAATAATAATAATATTGCAACTCACTTTCCAAAAGGTCCACCATTAACATGTCCAAACTGCATTAGTCCTAGGGCGAGTAGTGTATTCTCGCTATCCGTGAACAAACATATGTCAGTTGGATGTGAGATCATGGAAGACTAAATGAAATTGAAATATAGAGTATACTCACCCACAAGAAAGGAAAAGTATCAACAAGACAACAAAACTACAATCTAGTCTGAGGCCATATTCACCATTACGACCCCCGGGGAAATATTACCTGGGGACAGAAAAGTGCATTCTAATACGAGACGCGCAGAGAAAAAGACGGGGAGTTCCCCTTGGGGAAACGAGCGATGAATATGGCCTCTATGGCCTCTGAAAGGCTATCTGGAATCTGGACAGATCAATTAGCCTTAGCATCAATTTGATTACGTTCGAAACATTGCTGGTAGTCAGTTAGACAATTATAGTACACAAGACAAGTTTTCAAATTAGCGTTTATAAAACTTACAAAATCAAGACGCAAATAAAACACTTAAACTAATAAATGAAAAGAACATTATACGAAAATAATTATGAGCACTAAAAAATTACATGTGGAACGAGACCCGGATAAAGCACCGCATTGCTCCGCGATAACACAACACATGTCTCTGGACGAGGAAACGGAACTGAACAAAGATATTAAACACAAAACAGGCAGATAAGAAATCAATACAACTCTATCATCTATCTAACAAATTAGCCATCTGGCATTTCAGAGCAAACCCATCACAAATCACCTACGAATCGGCTCAAACCATATATGCTCACTTTAAGTGAAACGCCTCGTTGATCAAATCGCATGCAAAACATTTAGGCCAATAGACAAACAAACATAACCATCTAAGCCTCCTCGACTTACGCACGAAATAGGGATGTACGACTAATATACCAAAATTTAGAATTACTTGAGAAATCGTCACTAATGTACTGTACAAGAGCAAAACAGTAGGTGAGTCCTACATCCTACTATACAAGAAAACAACAAAGGCTCAGCGAGCTCTGCGCAAACCACAAGTTAACTATAGAAAATTAGAGACTAGACACCGATTGAAGAAGCACGACGCTATAAAACCTTCTGCACTTGTTGCATCTACTTGATTGATGTTGTATCTGATTGAGCGTATGTGTGAATAAAGTGGTGGTACTAGAGCACTAGAGCACTTACACTAATCATAAAACTGAAAACAAAAACATACCTATGTAACCCATTTGCATTCCACGTGGCACAAACGGATTGCCGTGCTTCGCCGGTGACCAGTTTTGATACTAACAAAATTACTGCCATTACCGGGGAAACGAGAACAGGATAAGAAAAAGATTCATAACAAATAAGGTTTGACGACACTGTTTATAAATTTATAACTTTTTTAAATGTTAAATTTTCCTCGATTCTCCGTTTCCGCGGCCTTTCTCGCTTATTTCTCACGCTTAGGTTTGCTAATGAAAGTGTTCAGCTCAACTAACAAAGGACGGAGCTGGTCCGGATATGAAGCAAGAAAAAATATATGCTACGATAGACGATAATACAACCAAATCAAATGCAAAGGAAAACCAACCTGCTGAAAGCCCTGAATATCATGACAAGTCTGAATCGCAGCAGGCATATTGAAAATGTTGAAATGAGACTGAGCACCATACTGGTAGTAAAGCTGATCCAGTTCGTTCTAAATAAAAATTCCAGTATGAAGTATGACACAAAATTGACGCTTACGAGTAGTTTACGAATACATAGTACTCAAAGCGATATAACATCCGGTTTTTGAAACGTATGCTGAACTGAACAATGCCTTCCTATGTTGTGGATGCTCGATGCTGTAGGCAAATAACTGCGCGATTTTAGTCTAATTGCAATCATTTGTATTATTTGTATATAACATACGGTATTACAGTTGCCCAGTATACGTTTGCAGTTGCCCAGTAGTTTCAAAAAAAAAAACCCGGCCGTAGTGTCGCTTTACCACAGTTGCAAGTCGTCAAAGAATCATCATAGTATGTAACAAATCATAAAATTTGAAATAACAAGCAAAACGCCTCGAAACGAAAACCAAACCAAACTTACAAACATCTTGTAAAATCCATCTCTTGCCATTGTCAATTTCTCTTCAAAGTGACAACCCACAATCCCCTGCATGAGTAATTGAACGTGCTGAAAACTTGTCACGTTAGAGCATCAAAATGAAACAATAAATAAATAAAAAAGTCCCAAGGACATAGGACAGACAACGTTTTCGTCATCAATCGCATTCGCTATATTAATCCCCATGTCACGATGTAACTTATCGAAAAAGAAAAGTTCACAAATATATGCTCTTGATAGCCGGGCCTAATAATGCACTCAACTTCAACATATGGCGTTGGTAACAGTAACTGTGATATATGATTTATTCGTATATAAACTGGAGAAGTAGATATTGTAGAGCGGTCCAATTGATCCTGTAGAAGTAGTCGTGTAGAGGGGCTCCGGCAGGGGTTGTGTAGGTGAAGTCCGGCGAGGCGAGTCGGGTGGTCTTGGTTTCAATAAGGTTCTGCTCTTGGGTCTTCAGCGGGGGTTTATATTGTTGTTTTAGGAAGCTAATTCCCTAAAACCTAGACATTCTAATTTGTATGTTCTCTGAAAAGAAATAATACGAATTGGTTAACTGTACGTTACAAATTCCTATTACACCAGGCTATAAATCTATGCGTAAAATTACGCATCAACCATCTCCGGAGGCAAATGCAAATACATAGATTTGGGTGAAACGTATCAGTGGTAATTTACGGTTCGACTCTCAACTAAACGACCATCTCCGAAATTACGCATGGAAATTATAGCCTGTATTACACCCCTTCTCAATTGGAAACCCAATTTAATAAAATATAGTTAATGGAAACGTGCTGGAAACCCAATTTAATAAAATATAGTTAATGGAAACGTACAACAAGCTTTTCTAGCATATCAACTACTACATAAGAATATATGCTTATTTCCGTCTCATCGGTACTGGTGGACTATATCGATCAGGCTCTTGAGTTTTTCGAGTGCTGCGTCGTAGTGGTGGGTCATCCTTCTGTTCCGTAGAAGTAACGGATTGGGTAGTAGACGTACAGGGCGAGCTTCTCTGGGTTGTTGATGTATGTGGATCGTCTTCTGTTTTAATTGGAACATCTACCTGATCGTCGTCCCATACTATCCATTCAGGGTAGCGACGACGCAACTGATTAGCATGACGAACCCAGTCTCCCTTAGTCGTATGTACCGTATACATTACCTGTTCCACTTTCGATACAATCTTACCAGGTATCCACTGCGGCGATCCTCTAAAATTTTCAGCGTAAACGATATCTCCGATAGCATATTCCACTTCTTTAGCTCTCTTGTTGAAGTTCTTCTTCATCTGCTCACGAGCTCGGAAAGAGTGATTATTTTGTTGAGCCAACGTAGAAACAGGTGCTAAATCCACTTTTCGTTCCTTTTCCAACATCTGTACAGGAGCCAGCAACTTTTCATCCCAATTTAGATCGAATATCGTACGTGTAGGTCTTCCAAACATCAGCTCTGCAGGACTTACACCTGTAGTGGAATGCGGTGTATGGCGATAACTGGCCAAAAACTTACGTAAG
This sequence comes from Pelodera strongyloides, assembly GCA_036852015.1. Lineage (NCBI taxonomy): Eukaryota > Metazoa > Nematoda > Chromadorea > Rhabditida > Rhabditidae > Pelodera > Pelodera strongyloides. The sequence continues at coordinate 143,350 of JAANDG010000338.1, read as the reverse complement.
GCAACTTCCACATTTACATCACCCCTTCCCAGTTCTTTGGCCATAACTTTCTTAAATGTCTGAACCACACGTTCAGCAGCACCATTAGACTGGGGATGATACGGAGGAGAGTATGTTACCTGTATTCCGCGATTCTTGCAGTATGTCCTGTATTCGTGTGATGTGAATTGTCTTCCATTGTCCGTAACAATCTGTTCCACTAATCCATAGATCGTAAACGTCTTTTCCAATTCCGCGATGACATCTTGTGACGTGATCCTACTCATTCGGGTTACTTGTACCCACTTCGACTTTGCGTCGACCAGAATGAGCCAGTGATATCCATGAACGGGTCCTGCGAAGTCAAGATGAATTCTTTGCCAAACCTTGTTTGGTTCTGGCCACAGATTTGTCAAGGTTTTCTGAGGTTTCCTGGCTTGCGATTGACAATCTTCGCAACCTCTTACTCGATTTTCTATGTCCACATCAATCATAGGGTACCAAACCTTACCTCGAGCCATTTCTTTCATCCTCGACATTCCTGGATGTCCATTGTGCAACATATCGATGACCATTTTCCTGAGTCCTGCGGGTATTACAATTCGGTTTTCCTTCAGTACAATTCCATCTTGTACGTGTAATTCCTCTCGCACTCGTCCTAACTTGTAAAGATAATCGTCCGTTGGGTGAATATTCGGAGGCCACTGTGTCCGTATGTACTTGCGCACAACACAGAGAACTTTATCCTCGTCTATCGCCTTCAGAACAATTTCCTTGTTGAAAGGTGTGCCTTGAAAATATTCTTCCTTTACCGATTTTACTTGAAATTCCTCACTCACCAAGTAATCTGTAATTTGTTCCGTAGGATCCACTAAACGAGAGAGACCATCTGCATTTCCAAATTCCGCTGTTGGAACATATTCAATACTGAAAGTAAATAGTGCAATCTTAAGAGCCCATCTGTGCAATCTCTTCGCCGCGAGAATCGGCATTTCGGCTTTTGGTCCAAGAATCTTCAGTAATGGTTGGTGATCTGTCCGTAGCTTGAATTTCAGCCCAAACAAATACGTCTGAAATTTGTCCATTCCCCAAACGATTCCTAATGCCTCTTTCTCGATCTGCGCGTATTTCTGCTCTGTCGTTGTCATTGCTCTTGACGCATACTCAATTACTTTCTCCGTTCCGTCCTCCATCTGATGATAAAGTACAGCTCCAAGTCCATACTCGCTAGCATCCGTAGCCAAAACCACAGGCTTGGTCGGATCGAAATGTGTCAGCACGTCCGTTTCCTGCATCCTTTCCTTTATTTCACGGAATGCAGTATCTTGTTCCTCACCCCATTGGAAGGTGACATCTTTCCTTCGCAATGTATTCAAGGGTCGGCAAAGATCAGCCAACCGAGGAACAAACCTAGCATAATAATTTACGAAACCTACTAGGCTTTCCAACTCTTTGAGCGACTTAGGAGCCGGCATCTCCTTTAAGGCCTTTACTTTCTTGGGATTAGTGCGTATCCCCTCCCGGCTAAGAACATGTCCCAGGACTTCAATTTGGTCCTTGAAAAACTCACATTTTTCCTTCTTGACCTTCAATCCATGTTCGTCGAGTCGCTTGAACACTTTCTCTAGTGTTCGGAGATGTTCTTCTTGTGTCCTTCCAGTTACCACGATGTCGTCCAAATAAACGATAACATTTTCGATTCCATGCAACATTCGATCCATTAAATGTTGAAATATTGCAGGTGCATTGGCAACCCCGAACGGCAGTCTGTTAAAACGAAACAAACCCATATGAGTGCTGATTGTAGTGTATTTCTTCGACTCCTCGTCCAGTTCGATCTGATTGTACGCTTTCTCTAAATCCAACTTTGAGTAATGTTCTCCTCTGTTTAGGCTATGAAACAACTCGTTGATTCTTGGAATAGGGTACTGATCAACCTGTAAACACTTATTAACAGCCACTCGGTAATCCCCACACAGGCGGATTTTCCCGTTCGGTTTCGGAACAATGACAATGGGAGCAGCCCATTCTGAATGTGTCACTTGTTCTGTGATCCCGTCACGAACCATCTCCTCCAAATTACTACTGACCTGATCCTTCAGTGCATGGGGCACGGGTCGAGCCCTGTAAAACTTCCTGCCTCGGAACGATCCTTCGTCCATATGCAGCTTAGCCTGCAGCTTTGTACATCTCCCCAGACCATCAGAAAAAACTGCAGGGTACTTCTTGATCAGAGCACTAACTTTTTCCGACGGATCCTTGGTCTGTGGATTCCCTTGACTGACATCATCAGTCTTCCTGAGCTCGTTAACTGAGAAACCTTGATTGGCTAAATCCTGTAAAATGCTTAGCCCGATACCAACCTGACTTTGTAAATCCCGTCCAAATATAGGAGATCCTGTTTGTAGTACATGTAGTTTAGCTTCTTGTCGGACGTCTCCAACTCGCATATCCACAGTACAAACTCCTTTGAACAATATTTTGCCTCCTGTGTAACTTCTCGCGCCATATTCCACCATTCGCAAATTTGGTCGCCCAATCATCTTCCATGTTGATTCATCAATAATAGATACCGCTGCTCCCGTATCAAGTTCCATTTGAACTTCCTTTCCTTGTAAAACCACGGGCAGCATCAAAGGCGGTTGAAATTGATAATCCCTGGACTTAATTGCGAATGCTTTTGCCTCTGTTTGTACAACCACAATACTATCAAGTTCAACTTCTGGGTTAATCTGATGTTGCCTCTTACCCTGGAAATTATTACGCCTGTTCTTGAACTGATTGTTAGGTTGCTTAGGACTAGGACATTCACGAGCAAAATGACCAAACTTACCACAAACAAAGCAGTTTCGTGATTGTTGCCTGTCGTTGTGCTGTCCGTTCCTTGAGGTTGGTTGACTCCTGCGCTCCTGGTGCTGTTGGTGAATCGTATAATCTTGCCTTCCTGCCAATTGATCAGAACTTCGCTCCGCGATTTCCACTTTCTGAGCCAATTGCAGTGCCTTTATACCTTCCACTTCCTCTTCTGCCAACAATCTTTTACGCACCACGTCATCACTCATGCCTCTTATAAACTGCATAGTGAGAATACAATCCTTAACGTCTTTAACCTTGTCAAATGCGCACTTACCTGCTAGCTGTTCTAGCGACCTGTAGAATTCCTCCAATGATTGACCTGGCTTTTGCTTCTCCTGTAGCAACTCGTGTCGATAAGTGATTAACATACGCTTCTTGCAATATCGTTCCTTCAAAATACCAGTCAATTCTTCAAACTTCAATTCCATAGGTTGTTTCGGTGCGCACCATGACGATAAAGAAGTATACGTGTCGATCGATAAAAGTGAGAGCAGCGTCAAAACCTTTTTCTCATTTGTCGTAATCTCTTTCAACATAAACTGAATCGATAATAACTCCAACCACATCTCCAAATCCATGCGTGAGGCATCATATTTCTCCAACTTGTTTTCCATAATTTCGCGAGTCCTTATCTTCGAATCCTGTGAACGCCACTGTGATATATGATTTATTCGTATATAAACTGGAGAAGTAGATATTGTAGAGCGGTCCAATTGATCCTGTAGAAGTAGTCGTGTAGAGGGGCTCCGGCAGGGGTTGTGTAGGTGAAGTCCGGCGAGGCGAGTCGGGTGGTCTTGGTTCCAATAAGGTTCTGCTCTTGGGTCTTCAGCGGGGGTTTATATTGTTGTTTTAGGAAGCTAATTCCCTAAAACCTAGACATTCTAATTTGTATGTTCTCTGAAAAGAAATAATACGAATTGGTTAACTGTACGTTACAAATTCCTATTACAGTAACAAACTAAATAAGAAGCGAAACTTCCATCAACAGATCGGCGAGGATGGATATTATAGGATTAAGGATTTCTACAATACAAAGTAACAAAATAAAAAAAAACCAACCATCTGAAGCTGAACATCCAATTGTAATCTTTCCGCCGGTGTAAACGTCACATTTCCTTTACCCAACAAGGTGCAAGAGCCGCGGTCGTCAACAGGAGGCACGTAGGGTTTTGATCGTCTGTTTGACTGAAAGTAGGATAGGAAGAAATAGGGAACGTGTATTGGCCATGGCCAATTATCGAACACCGAAATGTTTATGCTACAGCCGACAGGTAGGTCATAGCTTTCGAGTAAAGCCGAACTGCAGAACACCCTAACTCTTAGGGCGCATTCGAGTTGGGCAAAATGCGAAATAATCAGTTCGAGTTCACTGTTAGGCAGTGTTAGCGCGCTGCGAAATATCACTCTCATGTGAGAGACGCAGAGCCTTGAAAATATTTTTTTTTCCTGGGCCCTCTTATTTGTCAATACTCTCTCACCGTATCAACTCGAACAGAATATTTCGGGAAATTTATGCATTTTGCCCAACTCGAATGCGCCCTAAAAGAGCATGTGGCCCGTATTTCGTGCTTTAATAAAAAAAGCTGTGATAATATGTTGCAGACTCTTGAGCTTCTCATCTAATACCGTCCGTACCGCTCAAGATTGCGAAGAATGCATGCGAACGGATAGAACCCAAAGCAAATGGCTAGTTCAAAAGTCCCAACTTACCCTCCTTTTCTTTGGCACTGCCTCCTCCTCAGATCTTTTCCCGTTCGTGCTATTCACAGAATCCACAGGCACAGGTACGATAGGGTGAACGTCGTCGGCAAAAAGATCCAGGAGCATCGCTTGCACTTCGCGCACTTAAATAGAGCAGCTACAGTAACAATACAAGATAGCCCTACCCTACGATAATGAGGTTTTTCAGTGATTCACAAGCCACAGTCACACTTTTAAGATAAAATGATCAAGCATATAGCAAGACTACTCTCTTGATGCCCCTATTAGACGTTGAACATGAGAAGTTGCATACGTCAGATATGTACTCATTTCCAAATATAAGAGTGCCCATACAACATCTGAAAACTTACATTCTTACATACAAACTAAAGTAACACATACAAAACGGAAAATAAGAAACAGACAGGAAATAAATTAGGTCCTCATCTCAAAATTTTGGGGAGGAGATTTAGACTAATCTGCAATTAGTCCAGATCACGGAGGTGATCTGGACTTATTTACATATAATGCATTATGGATCGGGAGGTGATCGTCCGAATTTGGCGGGGTGTTTTATGCTATGGAAACATACCTGGGATTTCCGTCGTCCTGTCATTTCTCAAATCATCCGCATCAAGGTCTTCGGGATCGTCGACTTCAGCCAGCAAATTGTAGTCCGGATCATCCGGGTCATCGTCTGCGGACGACTCTTCGATATCTGAATGAAAGAAAGAATAAGACAGCAAAATCAGGAAAGGTACGACGCACTGGATGTCATCAGGCTGTAGGGTATGCACGAACGGCATCGAGCATACGATACGAACTACGAACACACGAATATTGGAGGGCGGAGAACAAAAACATGCAAATTTGGCACAACCAAAGGCGGCTGAGCAGCGGCTAGGTCATTACGGTCATATGGTGCTCACTCAGTAAACATAATTATGTGTAGAACACAAGGCTATTTCAAGTTTCAACGGTGTTCGGTTAACTCTAAACTCGCCTGCAGACATTAAAAAAAGTAACACGGTATTGAACGGAGGCCGTATTCACCAACGCAACACACACGGAGCCCTCCCTAGGCTCACGAGCGCCTCCGAATCTGGAATCTCTTCTGCACTCCCTACGCACTCTTTAGCTCCCTGGGGAGGCCAGGGAGGGCTCCCTGCGTGTTGGTGAATAAGGCCTCAGGCTAAAAGTCGCAACAAAAACGAAAGAACAAAGAAAACACTTGACAACTCACGATCAACACACGGCGATCCTTGCAACGTTCTCACAAAGTCCAGATAATCCCTGTCGACGTGAGTGAGGATCTAAATACGTAGCAGTTTAATTTATTTTACTCATTTTCTGTACGCACTTCCTTTCTTGACAGATCCTCATAAGCAAGCCAAGGCTTTAATTTGGTCTTTTCATGCATGATGTTTCAGCTGTTCTACTTTCATTTTACAACACTGTATTGACTACTCTTCTCACATGATGTCCACCACCGGATACCATTGATCTACAAATTACAAAATAGAACAAAATTACCATTCTTTGTTTTGAGAACATAAAATGTTTGAAGGAAAATGGCTTTATCACGCAGATTGTATGCTGATATGTAAACAAGGTAGTGTCGTACTGTGGTAATCAATATAGTTCGTTGTAGTAAAGCAAATTACATCTTCATATATCATACCTCCTGATTATCAACTCCGTCAAAGAGGTCATTTCGTTGCTGGTCAAGTGAATCCACCGGGGCCGTAGAATTCAGGGCATTCAACGTCGTTTGCAATCTGGTATTCATGCACGGGGCTGCGTCAAAATCATCACCCAGGAAATCGTCATCAAACTGAAAACACCGCATATCAGCCAAGGCCAACACTTTAATAGGAGAGAATCTTATTGGCTTGATTTCGTGCGACACATGAATCACATAGAGATCAGTTTCCTGTCGATAATGGGGCTGAGGTCTAAGGTCTAACAATACCTTACCCTTTACATTGCCATACAAAAACAACAAAACTCATCCAACTCAATTTTCACCGAAACAACTACAACGCTCCACATTACTGAAAAACAATTCGTACCAAACCAAAACCATAACCTCAAACCCTCACCTCCAATCCCAAAGTATCACCTCTTGTGCTCAGTCGTGAGCTCACTCTCTGTGACTTTCGCAAAGTCTGATCTGCTTCCCCTTCGCTCATTGCATCTGCATCAGCTTCGGGTTGATTGGGCTCCGGCTCCACATCCATAGTCTCTTCCAAATCATTATCGGTTTCACTAATGGCCTGAAAGAAACCTGTATATACCCGAAATTAGCTAGTCACTAGGATGTTGTGAACAGAATGTCCCGAACGGGCAGCGCACTGAAAGGACGACAGTGGTAAATGTCAATTACCGAGAAGTGCGCTTATAGGGTCAGGCGCACAAAAGTACAACCAACCAACATTCGAATTTCGAATTCAACCGCAATAAATCACAAACCTCTTCATTCACAGCTTCGGGATCCTTTTCCGGATCATATTCAGCATCCGATTCATCGTCTTCTGGATAGTCGACGTTCAAGAATGTGCGACTCGTTCGCGGGACAAGATGCGGTCCAGAATCAGCCTGGAAGATGCGGTAAGTTATAACTAACTTGACTATGAGCAAATGGACCATTTGTGCGTTTCAAGACCAAACATAATTGGGCGGCGAACACAGGAAAAAAGCACTACTGATAACGACAGCGCAGCACATAGTACAATAGACACAAACACCAAAACAACGCTTACTATTCAAGCGAAATGCCGGCCGGTTTTTGAAACACATCTCAAGTACTTGCATTCCTATGCATCTATGCAACCTGGGATCTAGTTGTTATTCTAATTTTTGCTCATTTGCATATGCTGCATAAGAAAGCAGGTGTACGCAATGCGTTTCAAAAGCAGGCCAGTATTTCGCTTTAAGTTTCAAATATAGAACTTATTGTCTTTTCTATATTAAACCTTAATTCCCACCTTGTCCTCTTTCCCAGTCGAGGCAACAGATACTTTCGTCCGTGATCTCGTTAGACGAACTGACGGAATATCCGCTTCCGTACCTTCGCTCCCTTGTTTTAATCCAAGAAGCACGGAGATAACACTCGGATTCTTGATCAAATGCTGAAATCAACCGAAATCAAACTGTTACTGTCATACCGTTATGCTGTTAATATTGTTACTTGTTGTTGTTGATACATCGTTATTTTATTAATTTGTACTTTACTTCTCATTATTATTTGCAGTTTATTGGTACTTCTGTTGATTTCCACCCACATGGGTGTGTGCTTATGCTAATAAAATGTTAAATGTTAAGAATAAACACGCACGCAAGTAAGTGAAAGCATCCACTGAGTGAACAGGTTGATGATTTTGGGTAGTGACTTGGTGACCAAACTGTATATAATATACACCATAAAAATGGTTGAAGTTACCATGGTGTACTGATACAACAAGATTTTTAGCTAGATACTTTGTAAACACAACAAAACAAAGCCATACGTTCTGCTTAGTCAAATTGCACACACATCTAAACTAGTTGCTTTGAATACAAAGTACAACCAAGAAACCACGATAAGTTGACAAACAGAAAACTTACATGAAGCAGGCTTTTCACATTCAGTGCACTCATATTGAACGATTCCGCTTTGCTCTCCAGAGTGGCATCAATTTGGCGACATAACGTGACTATCTCCTTGTCCATCATACCTTCACCATTCTCACCTAAACTTATAATAATTAATTAATACATATATTTATTTTTTCGTGTACGTAATAGATATTATAATCAAAAATCCAAACGTCATACGCATTCTTTGCAATTTAAAGACCATAAAATAATATCAATCCTGCTATTTCAATATACAGCACAAAGCACTAATTAGTTTTGCTCGTTAAGCCTCTCCTAGGTCCTAGCGTCAATATCGAATATTTTCGATTGAAAAGAAAACTAGAAATTCAAAATTCATAATTCATACATACCTTGATCTTTACTGGTAGATGGTTGATCTCCATCCTCATGATTACGCGATGAACTCTGTTCGTTCATGTAAATAATTATACCTGAAATATTGCAAAATGAGCAGACCAATACGGAATTTCTTGGTTTTAAGCGATATTCGACAAACGAACAACGAAATATGCATTGAACAATTGATCAATCACTATGAAACAAGCACTTATTATAAAAGTCCTACGAGTTTGAATCAGTGGCATGTTACGCGACAACAAGCAAAACGTGCAATAGCAATTCAAACGCTGACCAGTTCGCGCCACAAAAAGCGACGAGATAGCACATAAATCGAGAGGCGAAGAAGGCTAGACACGACACTATAGTATGTAGTGCACAAACGTTCAAACGCGAGTGCTCCCTCTTTTGTTCTTTCTTTTCGTCTTCTTTTTGTTTTAATTTACTTTTTGAACATCTTCCAAATTAACTTATAGAAATTGCGCACTTCACGGACCGCATCCGAAAACAACGTTACTTTATATTTAGACGACAAAATGGTGAAACCCGCGCATCCCAAAAAGTCAAACGAAGAATTGTATGAGGAAAAACGAGCGTTATACGTGCAAGATATATTGAGGAAGGTAAGAATTCAATTAGTGAAAAATACTACAGTAAATACCGTTATGTTGCTACTCCATCCTCCATCTCAGTTCTTTGAAACTCTCTAACACTCCTCCGGTTCTTTTGAGTACAAATACAGTATAGATTCTATTGAATAAAGTATTTATAAATTCTTCATTCTTCTTACATTCTTTATACATTCTCCTTCAGCTACCTCAAGCTGTGGCTCGGAAGGAAAAAGTGAACGAATCTCTCACTGCAGTCCAAGAATTATCGACTCAAGGCGGAATGTTCAAGGCTAGGAATAAGGAAAAGGTTGGAACATATGACTACCACTTTGTTCAGGGATACAGTCATATTCACAAAGCTTAACAGCATTACATTATTACATAGAGTTAGAGCGTAGCGTAATGTACCTTCTTGTAAGCGAATGGAACAATAAACACGACAACCCCGAACACTTTGACAAATCACCACCGCAGAATCAGTCCAGAGTCCCAATCACAAAGACTAACGTGTATTACATAGAATCATCTTCTTGCAAGAGAATGGAACAACGAACACTCGAACACTTTGCCTTTGCCAAATCACCATTTTGTATATCCACTATCGACCACATCTTTCAGACGTCTACAGTAATGCAACAGGCACTGAAGGCCTGTGAATCTGAAGTCGAAGGCTTGCGGCGAATACTGGCTGATATTGAGAAAATACGCGGACTGGAGAATAAAGCCAAGATGAAGTGTCAGCTCAGACGTCACGCACTCATGGACGTTCTCCAGAAACAGGTGACTGCTTCCTCCAAGGCTTCACATAGAATTGCTTTCTATAGATGGTTATTCAGGGTACAAATTGCTAATTATGTCGCATCCTATATTTAGGCCGCGTCACTGCCTCTCTACGTTTGTGGTCTAGAAGAGTTCCCTCCAGGTGGAGTCGGTGGAATCCCCTATCCCGAAAACCACCACAGCGAAAAGGGAGACATAGTAGCGGCGTACATCGATGACAATTGGATCCTAGCAGAGGTACACCTTCACATTATAATTATAACCCAACAACAAAAAACCCAAGTTAGTCGCTTTTCCTCAATCCGCCTACATTGTATGATGGTACGTTTTCAAATTTACCATTACCATCTGAGAATTTTTGAGCAACACCTTGCGCCGGCACGGTCCTGCGCCCCAGTGAACGTGTAGAATCTCAACATATTTCCAGGTGAACAACAACCATTCAACTGGAAAAGTCGAAGTAAGTGACATCGAGGATGAGAATCGGACAGTCGTCACCATTGCCAAACGTCGGGTGGTTCCTCTACCCTCGCATAGAGCTGATCCTACACGGGATCCCCACGCACTCTTCCCTCAAGATGCAATAGTTCTAGCCCTGTATCCCCAAACCACGTGTTTCTATAAAGGTTAGTGATTTGTCTTTACATTACCATTATGTTACCAAGCTACTCAATATTCACCCAGACTTGCACGAAACATACAATTGAAAAGTGTTCCAAGGCCAAGGTCCAGTGGAAACCCCGGAGAAGGACCAACGGGGCTGGGCCAGACCATAAATCCATGCGTAAAATTACGCATCAACCATCGCATCAACCCTCAGGATTGGCTTTGACCATCTCTGGAGGCAAATGCAAATATATAGATTTGGGTGAAACGTATCAGTGGTATTTTACGGTTCGACTCTCAACTAAGCGAACATCTCCGATATTACGCACGGAAATTATACCCTGAGCTGGGCGCCAGTACTGTCCAGTATCGTACCATGTCATATTTTCCGATCTCACATTCCCGAAACGTATAAAATACAAATCTCCATCTCCATTCCTTCCAGGAGCCGTCATAACCACTCCACAAGTCGCCACAGACGACTACACAGTCGCATTTGAAGATTCCTCATATGCCGCCGGATACTCCCCGCCCTTGCCAGTTCCCCAAAGATATGTTGTCACATATCGGGAAGTCAAATACAAAAAGAGAAGCACTAAAGGGATTGAAGATGATTAAACTAAAAAAGTGCAATGGTCTCCATTAGAGAAGTCACTATAACTATCCTCACGTTTGTCGCTTCCCTCTATTCCTGACTTGATTATGAACTATAAATTAAAAACTGATGTCACTTTCCCATATTTCCAGCCAAAGATCTCATCTTCATAATCTCCATATCAAATAAATGTTCTGAAGTTGTTACGAGTGTTATTCTGTATATATACTTGATATAATATATTCTAGCTATGCAGTTTTGTGCTTTTGTGTGATTCATGTGTTATGTAGCGTCATGTGGTCCTGTCACAACTTCGTAAACAAAAGGCATAATAAGGTGGTGCTGAGATGTTTGTACATATATGTTCATTTTTATTTTTATTTTTTGAATAAATAAAGCATTTACCCGCATTATATATGGTTATAAAAAAGGCGTATGAATTTTACATCGGAAAAGTGATTTCACGATAGCTGGTTTTCAGTAAATTGCTAATAAAAGACGGTTTACCCGCACCGCACAACAGTAAATTAATGAAAAGTAAGAGTTTGTCCCTCTAATAGGGAAATAAGCCTAAGTAATTACGCCTAAATAAAAATAGTAAGACACAACTAGGCCTAAGTAGTGTGCAACGTCTAAATGTGCACGTTTTGTTGTTGAGCAAAGTGGAACACGTACGAACTCCTCAACTGGCGGCAGTCTTTTCATGCTCCTGTGCATTTTCCTCCCGATTCTCTAATCGATATCGTATGTTCAATTCTCTTAGCTTCGGGCAGGATTCCTAAAATCATTAAAACAATTACTTCAATTCAAATTACCAACTTGCCACGCCATGTGGACTAAAGAAGGCTATAACATTTAGTAACACTTGGTTACTTTGATTTACTACTTCGAAATTTAACACTATTGAATTCGTTCATCGTCTCTTATGGTTTTCCGCTCACTCTTCCTATCTTCCTAAGAGTCTAATAAAGATTTAAGCAATAAGGACTTCAAATTGTATATGATACAACGTTTCAACCTGAAGATGGTTAATCCAAACAGCCGCAGTTCGATTATCGTCACTATGAAGAGCTGCCAAGGCCAGAATTGACTCGTGTTTCTGTTCGTGAATACTCGCTCGGGGACCACGACGACGTGACTCCCATTCTTCGAACCATCCAGCAAAGTTGTCTGCGTTCTATAAAGAGCAAGTTACAGTATACAGTTAGTTAGAATTTCGAGCATGTGCAAATGCCGCCCACTGAAACGCGGCAGCCTTGTTTATGTTAGCAGACAGGATTTAACATCCTATGTTGACTGGGCATAACAGATAAAAACTTTGTATTGCGTGACAGGTCAGTAAAACTTAAAAAACGTAAAACGCTGATTCTGATTGCGTCAAAGCCCCATTCGTAACACTGGAACCGATGTTTATCTTCAAGTATGGGCTTCCATACAATCATATCGACAAGAAAATTGAGTACTATTAATGAACAAACCTCTTCACATTCAAACTCCTCTAAATGTTTTCCTGTCGGAGCGCACGACAACATCACATAGGATAACTGATTTTCCATTAAAAAGACAGGAAACGGACCGTCAACGAATACCTAAACTTACATATATCATAAACTTTACAATTTACAAGCATAACACGACGCCCAAAATCACATACTACGATATTACAAAGAACCTCAGGCTAGTCATTGAGTCGTTGATGGTGTTATTTATATTTCTCCAGTTAGGCCACTAAATCTAACTTGCCTAACATCCCGTTCCTCACTTACGCACATTATTTATATACCTTCGTGTTTGCACATACAAATACAAAAGCAATCGTACCGTAGATCCTGAAGGCAGAGAATTTATCAATTGTAGTTGATTATGACTAAATCCGGACACAATCCAATGGTCTTCTGCAACTTCCGCTGAATCATTCGATACCTGTGATTATAATAAGCAAATGAGCTTCAAAGGGCATAAATCAATAATGATATAATGCATGAATCAATAACATACAACGTACATAACCAGCAGAGGCACACATGCGCCTCCACGCCTCCATCTCCATCAAGATCAAGCCAAACACTAAGACGAATCAGATCAGTGTATGATACACCTTTCCATTTTTCTTTTACACGATTGCTAATCGACTACAGTACAACTGGTTTCGTTATATCTACATTGCTTTCTCATTCTCTTCATCATATTATTTGATGCACACCTCGGTGTTCTTTAATAAATAAATAAATAAAACATAAAACAAAAAAATACGGTACCTTGATAAATTTAATTGATGTGGATGGATCGCGCGCCATCATTTTCACAGCAATTGCTGATAGTTGAGCACGTGAAAGAGATTTACCTTCAACGAGTCTTCTGTCAAGATACCTACAAAAAAGAATGTGTTAAAAAATTGTTGAATAAGGGCCCTTTAAGTCACACCATATGCTCAAAGGAAAAGCGCGGGTAAAAAGTGAAAGCAGAAGGCGTATACCGCTATTCAGATCCAGCTAGTGGCTGAAACAAATAAAAATAGGTCACAGGACCTTTCAACTTCAATAATTAATCTAACAATCTAATGGAATCGGTAGGCACTTCCAATTTTAAACCCAATCTTAACGGTCGATAGTAAATCTAAACACAACTACGAAAAAAAGTAAAAAGATCCATACTTGTTCGAATGCTTCAACTTTGGCATCCAATACAACATTCTTTTGATTTTCTTGGTAGCGAAGTTCCACTCTCCAAACGCGTTCACCACAATATCGTGGATTTCCTTGTCCGGTTGTACGCCTATATTTAAAAACGACATATGGACTAAAACAGCTCCTTGGATACTCTTTACCATTATCCCGCTGTGCACTGCACAATATATGCCAAAGCTATAGTATTACGAAATTTTTCGAATGCATCACCTGTTTGTTTATAACCTCTTTTCGAATGCACAACCTGTTCGTTAATAATAAACATAGCACATAGGTTTGTTCCACTACTGCCGGGAAAAGTAATAGAATTTAAAAAGTTGTATATTGTAAAAGCATCAAAGGCGTAATAAAAATAAGAATTCAATTCACACAAAAATGGTAAAGAACGCCACTTACCGTGCCACTCCATTTCATCGAGAACTTTCACACAACAATTTTGCTGCATCGGGTAATGCAAGAAGAGCCTCTAAATCTGTAAACAATCAGTATTGACTTATTGACCGCAAGACTAAACACAGCATTGATATTCAATACGGGCAGATACGTGTTGCAAAACTAGGCCGTGAATACATCATGTAGTGGACGAAGACCAACGTGTTATTTTGTATTCATACCAGTTGTCCTGCGACACTGATAGTGTTATTGTGTTATTGTAAATGAAAAATACCTTACCTGAAACGTATTCTGAGGAATAAGTTTTCCCTTAGGAAAGACATTCAATAAAGCCTTGTAGGTGTCCAGATCCTTATGTATACCAAATTCCTTCACATATTTCAGAGCGGAATTTATGAACTCGACGTGACCTCGGTTACCACGTTCCTTGAAGGCGGCTGAAAAAATCCTTAATTCACCGTCAATAAAGTGGAAATTGGCCGCACACAAAGTGTGAATCCTGTAACTATTGTGAAAAAACTAATGTAATAATAACAACAATGAAAAAACTCACCAACGGCTGCCAAGAAAGTTTCTTTATTTCGGTGAGTCGGAGGGACGCCCTCGAATTGTTTTTCGACGTGAACAAGTCGGAGTCGATTCTCTGAAGTGCTTGTGGATGTTCGAATAGCTACGTGGGAGCGCAGCACGGAAGACAAACGAAAACCATAATTAACAGCAGGCTTCAACATTCTGAAAGCAGGAAAGGTGAAATAATCAAAAGCTAATCACTTTGAGCAAGAAGAACATGTCTACAACGACTCTGAGTAAGAGAGAGGGAGGCACCAGAATGAGTCAACACGCTTTAAAAGAAAAGCACAAGCTACCCTCCACCCTACTAAAACATTGCATAGCTTCACGCGGGCAAGACGTGCAAGAATTGCGTACAAGAACAAAAATTGAAAACAAAAATATAATTACAAATTCAAAAAAATACAAAAATAACTACAAAAATACAATTTAAATAGAAATAAAAGTTCGAGACTACAAACTACACAATTATTTTTTTCATACTGTATCAGGAATACGCCTCACGTTCCATGATACTAACTCAGACACTTTTCCATACATCTAAACACAATTTAGCGTAATTTCTTTAAATTTTTAAAAAGTGTTTTGAATAACTTCATTCTTGTGGTTGATGTTGTATTATGTTTTGTTAATTATGACTATAATTATATTATCCCGTTTTAGTGGTATATTGCGTACAAATGATTGTGTAATCTCCATTTGTATAGTTGCGTTTTGCAGGGTTAACATGCCGACCAAGGCCAAGGGAGATCTTAAGGAGTTTTCTATCATTGGACGCAAAGTCCCCACCAAGGATGAGCCCGTGACTCCCCTGTGGAAGATGCAAATCTTCGCTTCAAACCACGTTGTTGCCAAGTCCCGTTTCTGGTACTTTGTTTCTATGCTCCGTAAGGTGAAGAAGTCC
Organism: Pelodera strongyloides; assembly: GCA_036852015.1. Taxonomy (NCBI): domain Eukaryota; kingdom Metazoa; phylum Nematoda; class Chromadorea; order Rhabditida; family Rhabditidae; genus Pelodera; species Pelodera strongyloides. The sequence continues at coordinate 127,693 of JAANDG010000338.1, read as the reverse complement.
AGTGGAGAAATTTTGGAGATCAAGGAGGTCAGTTTTCAATGTGTTGAGTTCTTGTATTTGCCTTTGTTACTGAACCTGTCTAAAAATCAAATTAAACATTCTGATCCAGTCATTTTTAGGTTCGTGAGAAGAACCCCACCATTGTCAAGAACTACGGACTCTGGCTCAAGTATGATTCCCGCACCGGACATCACAACATGTACAGGGAGTACCGTGACGTCAGTGTGGCTGGAGCTGTCACCCAAGCATACAGAGACATGGCTGCCAGACATCGTGCCCAGGCTCACAGCATCCACATCCTCAAGGTTAAGGCCATTAAGAACAAGGAGTGCCGACGTGCTTACATTAAGATGTTCCACGGAAAGGTTAGCTTCCCCCTCCCTCACCGTGTCACCAAGAGAGTTGGAGTTTCTCAGTTCACCACCAGACGCCCCAGAACTCACTTCTATTAAATTTGTTGTTGTCAATAAATTGTTATTGTTTCTACTATTGTTTTATGTTGTTTGTTATCAAGTGTCGAATTCGCTGATTATATCTACTGAATCATGTTCATAGCTTGTTTCTTGCTTTTTCGTTCGGAGCCTTTATCTCTCACACTGCTGCCGTCCTTTTATCGTGTGTTCTAATTCTCTCTGGCCGCTTTGCACCCTTGGCCCCGCCCACCCACGATCGAATGCTGCATGCGTAGCTAGTCTGAGCAGTCCGTCTGCGATTTGGTCCCGAATTCGATCAATGCCCGCTTCAGCAGTAGTTCGTTTCCAAGAGTAGTTCGTTTCCAAGAAGTATTTTTAAATGTTATGTTAGGTATTCATTCTCTCTTTGTGCGATTTATTCAGCGTAAAACGAATGTCACCTTGCGTGTCTTAGCCACTCAATATACTATTCCTCGATTTTCCTTTGAACCCTTTCGCTCATTTTTTTTTGCGACTTTTGCCATGACTATATACGTTATATGTTTAGGTAAAATATGGCTGATATTCCTGACGGAGATTACGAGAGAGGAAAGAAGGTCTTCAAGCAAAGATGTCTGCAATGTCACGTTGTTGATTCAAAGGCCACCAAGACCGGACCTACACTTCACGGAATTATTGGAAGAACATCCGGAACTGTCGCTGGTTTCGATTATTCAGCTGCCAACAAGAGCAAGGTGAATTTTAATTGCGTCATTGTCGCTTTTTTTGTCCGTCATGTGATTATCTGTTCGCATTTGACGAAATGTTTGAACGTTTCTTTTATAGGGATTAGGTAATGTTCTCCAGAACACTGCTAATTTTAACCTGTTGTTCTTTTAGGGTGTTGTCTGGACACGCGAGACTTTGTTCGAGTATCTGCTGAACCCCAAGAAGTATATTCCTGGAACTAAGATGGTTTTCGCTGGTCTGAAGAAGCCAGGAGAGCGAGCTGATCTCATTAAATACATCGAGGAAGAATCCGCAAAGCCCGTCGCCTAATTATATTTAATGTTTTTCACGTTGAGATAATAATTTGCTATATGTGTAGTTGTAGAGAGGAATTTATCGTTGTTGTAGGCGTTTGATACATTTTTATGAGCAGATTTCTATATCTTAGATCCTTTGGCGATCTAGGTTTGAGTTTTCTGTCTTGTTTTATGCAGTTTTTTTTGGCTAGCAGTAGACTTTGAAATTTGCTGTTTGCCAAATGATCCCCTATATTATGACTTGTCACAGGGAGACCCAGAATAAAATATCTGTGGTTTGAGTTGGTGTCTGTGTTGTCTTTTGACCATCGGTATACTTATAGGGGTGTAACTACAGAGAAAGTGAGAGCCTCAGAATTACACGGTACGCTTATGTGAGTACACGACATTTTGAGCAAATTTACACATGCATTTTTCTTCGATGAAATACTGGTATCTGTATTAGTTTCATCTTTGAAGGTGAACTTCCGAGGTTGCGTTTGTATAGCGATTTTCAAGTATTTCAAGCAAATTCATTCAAATTATCATTTTGCTACAAGTGTGCATAAATTATGCAAATTTCGATGCAGGCGTGTGCTTTTTTTACAAGGATTTTACCTTTTGGGTTTTTTGTTGGAATTCTATGTGATGGCTTCCGTTGGGTCGAGCCTGGCTTCTGTAGCCAAATCAGTTTTAAGAACTCTCCTGAAAATACAATCATGCCCTAAAAAGGAGGCAAAACAAGCAACGCAGGCACCGTAAGTTGAACATCCTTCAAATATTAATTACTTCCATGCGGGTGTGTACATTTGTGTGCGTGCGTATGTGTAAGCCTGCGTGTATGTGTGTGATTAATTCATTCGTAATCAACTTCGGTCATGATTGTACGATCAGTGACTATTGTGCAGGCAAACTCTGATATGTCAAACTGTTCGTGTAGGTGGAGAACGTGCGTAGTAGGAGAACATACATTGAATTCATTTTCATTGGTGTTGCATTACTGTAGAAAAAGTACTCATTGCGGTGTGTCATGCAAGGTATATCTTCCCTTCATAATGTAATATTTCCTTAGGTAATTAGTCTTTAGGCACTTTTCACAGTACATCGCAGTAATGGAGAACGCAGTGGATGGAAACATGTCTGAAGATGGGGACTATTCGAGCTTGTTGAAAACTTGTAAGATTCTTAGTGCCTGCTTACAGCGATGGAATTCCGCGCGATCGCTGCTCACAAAGCGCCACAGCGGGGCGGCACACCTCTAGGATGTGCGGGTGGGAGCCTTTTGGCATTCATGCAAGCGTGGGTGGCTTCCGCGCGGCGGACCCTCATTCTTGCGGCCCGCGACTTTGACGTTGCAAGATTAAGCCTAAAGAGTGTGCTAAGCACTCGTTAACGATTGGTAGAACATGCATGAGTATTGGCACGTGTTCAATCTACCACACAATGCAATTTGTCTATAAATAAACAAGTATCATTAATATACAAATAAGTTAGGATCTTAGCTCTAGTCTACGTCCCCGGAAACTTGCATGCTCTACGTAGCTATATCTATAAACTATTTCGTTCTTTCTATAAACCTTACAAAAGGGCCTCTGCGGAACATCATAAGCAAACCTTGAAATTGAACTTTGAATCTCTTGTGTGGCGTAAAAGATTTATTTTATTTTAAGTTTATTATTGCAGTCGTCGCGTTATTTCTGAGTCTTCTGATCGCATACGTCCTGTTCAGTCTCTTCGTGCATGGATATCAGTGGATGCATTCACATTTTGGTTCGCTCAGGTCGAGAAACACAAAAGTTTGTCCGGTACGTTACGGTGCCAACACAGCAAATAGTGCGCGGATGGGACGCCAGGGGTGCGCGAAAAATGTGCGCGGATGGGACGCCACTGGTGCGCAAAATATGGGAGGCGAGGGGTGAGCGAAATATGTATGAACAATTCCACTTGGCGCACCAATTGCGTGCCAACTCCGTAAAGTGCGGCACCTGCGGCATGTTTTTCCCGCTCTTGTACTCTAATTCTTTGGTGCGCACCGCACCATCAATGTCGGGAGAATGTGCCATTTGGTAGCAAGTGTTAATCGATTTCCAAGATTTCAATTTAACCTTAACGTTTTTTAGGGCGATCTCTTGCCTACTGTACCGGCAGATAGAACGAACTTTATGTCAAAACCGAAAGTGTTGCACAAAATGAACGAGCCGGTTGAGGTGTGCCTGGTTGGAAACAAGGTATCTGTTAAAGAAATTTGTGGTTCTTGTTATCATCCAATTTATTCAAAGTGTTTATGTGATTCGAAAAACAACAGCTGGCCGGCATTCGCTGGCTGGAATTTCAGAAAAAGCTTACTTTGTTGATGTTTGGTCGAGTTTTACCCTTACCGTTACATAGTCAACCCAAATCCTAACGCTTCTATGCTTTGCATTCAGATTGGCGGTGGAATGTCGACTCCAAATTCACAATCTCCAAAACTTTCAACTCCGGTCACATCCAAGGGTATGCGTAGTTTTCTTCATCAGTTCCAAGTAACTCGAAGACAAATAGGAAGGATCTCTGTGGGTGGTGGTTTCCAAGCCCCAGGTTGCATGCGTTAGAGGGGAACGAGCTAGCCAGTTGACCGTCGGACCCTAGAGAACTCACTCGACTCCAGGAAATATAACGACCAAGTCTTTATTTCGGACAATCATTAGGGTTTTTTAGAAACAAACATTATGACACAAAATACTATTTTCAGAGCGGACAGAAAAGGGTGTAAGTCCTCAGCAAGTGCACGTTGCCATTTCCAATGTGATACAGAAACGTAGTCATGAGAGACTGGTGGGTTGCTAAACAAATTAAAGCGAAATACCAGCCGGTTTTTGAAACACATCGTGGACTTCGTGGACAATTGAATTAATATGTATTTATGCTCGAATTTCACTCGATTTTTATTCTAATTTACGTTCATTTGCACAAGCGGCATAGGAATGCTGGTGTGCTCGATGTGTTTCAAAAACCGGCCGGTATTTCGCTTTAAAGTAAAAAACTAATCTGGATAGTAGCATAGTAAATCCCGTCCTTTCCTTGTATTCAATTCGGATAATCCTTTTTGGATCGGAATTTTCAGTGTCGAATATGACCGTTGTGTGCATGTTTGTTGGTAAATTATTTTTTGGAAAGTTCTCAATAAACAGTAATGCACATATTGCTTCATTGCTGCATAATCTTCAATAAGACATATCGATAACATAAAAATCAATAATAGGTTACCTCTGCAACACCATCACAACCCGAACCCCCATCGCTTCTAACTGCTATCAAGCGATCGTCAATGCTACGAATGAGCATAAGAGATACCGAAGTTGAGGTATCGTCACTCGATTTATTGATTTATTGATTATTGATTTGTATCTGTTTATTGATTGATATATTCATTTGTATTGATCTTGTCTGATCACATGTTTCTGCTCAAACATCGTGCACCGGCGGCTTGTTTAGCTTTTGACTCAAACAGCTTGCGTAGTTAGCCTAGCTTCTCTGGTAGTCAATATTACGCTCTACAAATTTGTGGCCTAAAAATAGCCGTTAATCTTTTTTTTGTTGATTGAAGCGGTATTTGAAACATGTGCTCAACAAGTGAATTCTCATCCATATGTCGTTTGGAAATTATGGCCTATTCTATGCCGTGACACGTGGGAGCGCGTTTCGCTAATATATTTTAAAACCGCGCACCTCCCCGCTTTAAATATGAAAGCATCTAACGCTACCTAATATCTATATTTAGGACGTCGTGCCCACCCCAGCTCCCCCGCCCACGAAGTCCGATGAGAAGTTTACCGACGGAAAAGAGGACTCTAGCGCTTCGCTCAAACTCTTACCACCACTCGCCGGCACACCTGTTGTGAAGGCCGATTCCACGGTGAAGGTGTCGCCGAGCGGCTCGGCACTCTCCACGCCCGCGGCGACATCGCTGCCCGCCACGCCGTCTGTATTCAACTCGTCGGCAATGCTCACTCCAGGAGGAGGGTCCCAGAGAGGGTCTAGCCCTGGGTGCTCTAACTCTACAGTACCCAGTTCCGGTGCAACCTCAATTCCAGCCACTCCCTCTGCGTTTAACTCATCGGGGATTTTGACTCCGGGTGGTGTCTCGCTCCCGAGTACGATGAGTTCTGCATCTGGTCATGGATCCATACATACTGCAGCTAAGGCTCTAAGCGCATCATCCCTATCAACGCCCGGCGCCACCTCGCGCCCGGCCACCCCGGCCGTTTTTAAAGCGGTAGGTCATGTGGTTTTTGAACATATTCTTCATAAATTGTCTTGTATTATATGTCTTACGGCCGAGACCATCAAATTTCAACCAGTACGTGGATTTACCATTGATTATAAAGTTTGAAATTTTTGAATATTATTTCTGAATGTGTGAGTTAGGTTTTATTGACATCGCCTAACATACTTTCCCAAATATTCCCACCAGAGTTGTATACTCGTTTAGGCAGCACCAGAGCCTGGAGCTACTGCGGGCGCGAGACCTGGAACCGGTACGACACCGCTGCTAGAGTCCAGCTCCTGTAGCAGCTCGTCAGCGTCAGTCTCCGCACCGTCACGTCCAGGATATGAGACCACGCAGAAGTCGACCTCCACACAGTCACTATCGACGCCCGGGGCGACGACAGTACCCTCGTCGTCATTCTCTTCTGGTAAGCGACACTTTTTAAAGGATTTTTCGCATACAGGGGTTGTGTAAGTGACGTAAAGAAGATGAAGCTGGTTAAAAATGCGGCAAGTTCCTATGTTTCGGAAAAATATTTTCTTTTCAGTCGATCAGCCGAAGGAACCGCAGAATCAAGTTGGTTCCTTTTTCCTTTCATGCGTTTTTTTTGTCTCACGCGATTGCAAAAGAACATTCTCACATAAAACATTCTCCTTGGAGGCTTTTCTGTTCTATGCACTAGTAAGGAATCATTATTATTTTTTACTACAGCTTGGAACCACTCCAAGAGCTGCTACCGCAACGCCGAGTGCTTCACAACGTGGTGAAAGAGAGAAGAGGTGAGCGTGCGTTCAATTCGGCACATTTACGGGCCCGCGTGCGGCAACCAAACCGCACACCCAAATGTGAGCCAAGTGCACGCGGCGACCCACAATGTTTCCCAAGCACAGATATTTTTATTTTATATTGTATTTGTATTTGGGGGGGGGGGGGGTGATCTTCGACTTTGATAGTCTTGGTGAACTCAACAACACCCAAAAACACAGTGACTATTGTTTTTGTTGACACTTTTTTACATCATTGTACTTTATAATATAAAGAATATATGTGACGCGAGAGTTCAAAGTGTTCTGAGCAATCAGAAATTTGGAGGATTCGGTACTTACATGGGAGAAAGTTAGTTGAAACTTGAAAGAACTCCTAGTTCTCTGAGATTATGAGAAGATGGACTGTCCAACAGTTTTATATCTAGTTTCGCACTGTGAAGGTATGGTTGTCTCGTTCAGTCCTCTCCCTATATCTTTACACCTCCATTTCTTCTCTGCATCGCAGTCCACCGCCTCTCTGCCTCTCTCTCTCTCTCTCTCTCTCTCTTTCTATCTCTCTCTCTCTTTCTGTCTCTCTGCCTCTCTCTCTATCTCTCTCTCTCTCTTCTCTCTCCTACATCACTCTCAATGTAGATTTCAGGCCTGATTTTGAAACAGTGCAAAGTCCATTGTTATATTTATATACATCGGGCACCAGTACTGCTTGAAAGTGCAAAGTTCATAGGAACCCCTCGCGTTCGATTCATGCTTGTATTTATTTTGCTAGCTGATGTGTAAAGGGGATAGATTGCTGAATCTATCACAACTCACAACAGTATTGTATATAGTAGGAGATTAAATAATATAATAAATCTTTTACGCCTCAAGAGCGTGCACCTTTATTCAAGGGTGAAAATGCAGTTTCAAGGTTTGCTTATGACATGTTCCGCAGAGGTCCTGAGCAGTAGGCGACGAGTTACAGATGACAAATTGCTCGGCTATCGAGTTGATATTGTGCTATACCAATAGTTTGTTATGGGCGGTTCTATTTATACGAAAAGTCCAAAATGTGAGTGATTTGATCCGCATTGAACAGTTGTTTCTTCTACTTCGAGTAAATAACTATTACTGCTGAAAAATCGAAAACAAAATTCGAGGGGATGGTTTTTGTAAATGGAACCATCTCTGCTGGCTATTTTCGATCCGATCGTCCATACCAACATATTTACAATCAATTAGGAGGAACATTTTTTATAGGCAGTTCTCCGTTAATGAATCCCGAGCTTTTTCCGAGAAAATACGCGTTTTCGAGCTTTTTCCGACTATTCTCCGATTATTCTCCGAGAACATTCTCGGAAAAACCTCGGAAATCCCGAGTTTCTCGGAGAATAATCGGAAAATTCTCGGAAAAAGGTCGGGGAAAAAGGGCAACTTGCACGAAAGGATTGTTTATTGAAAAATCAGTTTATTATAGGCGGACATTCAGCAGCAAACCTAAACAGTGTTAAAGGGAGAGGCCCATCAAAGTAAACCTATATTTACGATTTCGTCTTCATTTTTATTAAAAGTGTTTATTACAATATATGCAAACCAAATTTTATCGACATTCACCCCGGGGAACTTTTTCCGACGAGCGCATCCACAAATGTGTACCGTTGCCTGGCCCTTCCTCTCGTTGTCTATCCGCTCTGGTTGTCTGCTCTCCCGGTCTCTCATGCGTTATTGCAACTGTGTTATAACATACTCGAAGTAAAAGAACTATTAGGACTAAATTGATGCAACTACGGTACCCTTATAAGTTGGACTCGTCGTAAAAAAGTTCCCCGGTGTAAATGTGGATAAAAATTAGTGTGTATATATTGTAATAAACGCTGCTAATAAAAAATAACATGAAATCGGAAATATATGTTTATTTTGATGGGCCTGTCCCTTTAAGTCTTTGTTGCCATTTGGAAACTGCATTTTCTTCCTGAGGAAAAAAGCGACAGAGCGAATTAATCTCAATACATGACGAAGCGTTAGTTCCTTTATCGGGAACGTATCTCTATTTTTTGGTGTTTCGTCTTCAATCTTGCCAGACTTTACTCTGGACGTCAGTCAAGGTTGTACAAGTAGTCTGCTCCGTTGTTATCAGAACCGAGAGAAATTTTGTGCGTCCGAGACGGGGAAGCACCCCCGCTTCCTACGTCTCCCATCTGTTCTCTCTCTCTCTCTCTCGCTATCTCTCTCTCTCTCTTCTCTTTGCCACTCCTTTCTTCCTCTCTTTCTTGATCACTTATCACTAACATTCTAGTGTTGACACTTCCGCATGGTTCGTACGCTCTTTGCATCTTTCGCAAGGCTTCAGCGTCATCGTCATCTCTCTCTCTCTCTCTCTCTCTCTCTCTCTCTCTGTCTATCTCTCTCTCTTTCTGTCTCTCTGTCTCTCTCTTCTCACTCTCTGTCTCTCTCTCTCTCTCTCTCTCTCTCTCTCTCTCTCTCACGACAACGGTTTGCCACTAAACTATCTTCTTTTCTTTTCCTCTCTGTGGCTGGAGCAATATCTCTTCTCCCCGCTCAGTGCTTCTCTCTCATTTTCAAAGCGTTCGGTTGCACTCTGATATTTGAGAATAGAAAGCTTTCTAAACGTAAGCAGACATAGACTGCGTTGGGAAAAATGGGGAAAGACTTGAAATTTAAAGCAGTGATGTGCTTAATTTGGGAAATTTGCATATGATTGATATGGTACGAATATCCTATGTATTCTATGTAAATTCGGTGCCGGAAGCTTGCCGGACGAGCACCAAATTTGCATAATATACATAGAATATGCAAATTTCCCATAGTAGGACAATACGGCTTTAAAAAGAGCAACAGGTAGACCGTAAGCGCAAAAAAAAAGAAAATAGTGAAATTGTTGCCAGCGCAACAAGGTGCATGAGGTGCTGCCACCTGATGGTTGCATCAGAAACTTTTAGTTGGTAAAGGAGTGAGGATGTTGCATCAGTCAAACAGGGTCCAAGAAATATTGTCAACGGGTTGCATCAGTTTATAGAATCATTAACAATGGTAGTTGTTATTGCATCATATATTTGCTGCCACCTGATGGTTGCATCAGAAACTTTAGTTTGGTAAGAGGATGTTGCATCAGTCTAACATGGTCCAAGCAATATTGTCAACGGGTTGCATCAGTTTATAGAATCATTAACAATGGTAGTTGTTATTGCATCACATATTTGCTGCCACCTGATGATTGCATCAGAAACTTTAGTTTGGTAAAGGAGTGAGGATGTTGCATCAGTCTAACATGGTCCAAGCAATATTGTCAACGGGTTGCATCAGTTTATAGGATCACTAGCAATGGTAGTTGTTATTGCATCATATATTTGCTACCACCTGATGATTGCATCAGAAACTTTAGTTTGGTAAAGGAGTGAGGATGTTGCATCAGTCCAACATGGTCCAAGCAATATTGTCAACGGGTTGCATCAGTTTATGGAATCATTAACAATGGTAGTTGTTATTGCATCATATATTTGCTGCCACCTGATGATTGAATCAGAAACTTTATTTGGTAAAGGAGTGACGATGTTGCATCAGTCTAACAAGGTCCAAGCAATATTGTCAACGGGTTGCATCAGTTTATAGAATCATTAGCAATGGTAGCTGAAGTTGCATCAGATATTTGCTGCCACCTGATGATTGCATCAGAAACTTTAGTTTGGTAAAGGAGTGAGGATGTTGCATCAGTCAAACAGGGTCCAAGAAATATTGTCAACGGGTTGCATCAGTTTATAGAATCATTAACAATGGTAGTTGTTATTGAATCATATATTTGCTGCCACCTGATGATTGCATCAGAAACTTTAGTTTGGTAAAGGAGTGAGGATGTTGCATCAGTCTAACATGGTCCAAGCAATATTGTCAACGGGTTGCATCAGTTTATGGAATCATTAACAATGGTAGTTGTTATTGCATCATATATTTGCTGCCACCTGATGATTGAATCAGAAACTTTATTTGGTAAAGGAGTGACGATGTTGCATCAGTCTAACAAGGTCCAAGCAATATTGTCAACGGGTTGCATCAGTTTATAGAATCATTAGCAATGGTAGCTGAAGTTGCATCAGATATTTGCTGCCACCTGATGATTGCATCAGAAACTTTAGTTTGGTAAAGGAGTGAGGATGTTGCATCAGCAGTCTAACAAGGTTCAAGCAATATTGTCAACGGGTTGCATCAGTTTATAGAATCATTAGCAATGGTAGCTGAAGTTGCATCAGATATTTGCTGCCACCTGATGATTGCATCAGAAACTTTAGTTTGGTAAAGGAGTGAGGATGTTGCATCAGTCTAACAAGGTTCAAGCAATATTGTCAACGGGTTGCATCAGTTTATAGAATCATTAGCAATGGTAGCTGAAGTTGCATCAGATATTTGCTGCCACCTGATGATTGCATCAGAAACTTTAGTTTGGTAAAGGAGTGAGGATGTTGCATCAGTCTAACATGGTCCAAGCAATATTGTCAACGGGTTGCATCAGTTTATGGAATCATTAACAATGGTAGTTGTTATTGTGCTACTGCAACACCACAGCAAAAGTCGGAGCAGCATTATGGAAATGTTGCTCCGGCCTTTATCGATTTATTTTTGTTGCCCATTTAATCAACAATCTGATTCCAGGGCAACTGCTGGTGCGAGTCCCCATCGAAGGAGCAGGAAGCATGGCAGGACTTAGTAAGCGCTTTTTGTGGCACATTTGTGATTTTTGACCCACAGAATTGAAGAGAATCTTTGCACATAATATACCGGGAATGCGGCATGCGCTTCAAAACCACTTGCCATATCGCTTTAAATATTTCCAGTGATTTGTCGTCGACAACCTACTCGACGTCGTCGTGCTCTTCCCCGACGTCGCCGATTCTCGGAACTGAACAAGTCGAAACACCCAACACGCCTCCAGAGATGAGAAAGCGAAGGCGAGAGGGATATGTGAGACGGAAGAGTGGAGGATCGAGTCCTAGAAGACAACGTGATGTATAGTTCAGAAGTCTTCCTTTAAGTTGAGGAGGATTTAGCGAGAGAGAGAGAGAGAGAGCGAGAGAGAGGAGACAGACAGACAGATGTAAAAAGAGTGGAAGTAAGAAATGGAGAATGAACCCTAAGAGGGGAATGGTAGTCGGTGAGCGGTGATGCGCTAGGTGTGGGCGAAAGGTTCGCAATTCCGTTTGCTCACCTGAGGCGCTCCATCCGCGCACCCTCAACGGGGCCGGCCTCTTTTTCTTTTGAACGAGGTTTTCTCCCTGCAATATGATGGCTAGCGATCTTTTCCAAAGTCTGTGAGACTTTGTACTCTCTTTGTTGATATCGCTGTCTCCCCAATAAAAGCTACATTCTTTAAAAAAAAATTATTTTCATTTGCAGGATCCACAAATGCAGATGGCGCGCAGCCCTTCGCAGGATACGGTCGATGGTTCGGCTAGCAAGAAGGTCTCTTTTTTTTCCACTTCTTCTATCTTCCAATATATGCCAAAAGATTCCATTCCAGATTTAACGGCAGCCCAGATGCCATGCTTCATAAGATGTAGCTGATGTAGATGATCATACGAGCGAGTATCGAGCACAGGGTCTAGGATTAACCGTACTACAGTACTACTATGCTATACACCATGCTAACCAGCTAACCATTTCCAGTGTTTGTCATTTTTGCATAAGATGTGCCCATCCATGTCTCCTAATTTGTAACTGTTTTTGATTTCAGGAAAAGAAACGGAAGAGAAACAAAGCTTTTGGTACGTTTTTTTGTTGTTGTTGATTGCTTAGTGCTTGTTTTGTCTTATTAAGTTAGGCCCAGTCGGCACTAGACCCAGTCGAGAGACCGCTTAGACGCAGTTATAATCCAATAAATGGTTTATTGGTTAGCAATCAATACAAAGAAAGAACGTCAACCAAACGGACGCAGTTGATGTGGTTTGCGTTGGCACGTCTTCAAATTTAATGCATTACTTTTTCACCGCCCAGAATTGATGAAAGAGAGCTACGTGAAGTCCCAAGAGTAACCCTATCTATGAGATGAGCTAATTCCAGCCCTGATGCAAATGTACCCCGAGTGCAGCCTCTCTGCCGGATGCGCCCAGTGTCAAGCCCAACCACTCTACCCAGTCACCTTCAGATGGCACGATGTTTCGGCCATGTCGGTACGTCGTTTTTAGTTCTCTCTATAATTTATTATTAATTTAAAGCGAAATGCCGGTCGATTTTTGAAACACAGAGTACACCAGCATTCTTGCAGCTTATGCAAATGAACATCGAGCTAAAAATATAAAAAATCGAGCTAAATACGAGTAGCTTAGCATTGCATAAACACCTAAGCATACAGTTGTCCATGATGCGTTTCAAAAACCGGCCGGTATTCCGCTTTAAAATGTAATTATTCGCTCAAATGCCCGGAAATGAGTTCTTTACTCTAGCCATACTAATGGCATTACTTGCGGTTTATTCAAGGTAATTCGCTTTAGAATTATCAAAGCCATACACATGGGAATGGGAACTCGTTTATTAGTTCACAAGAATATACAATGACAAAAAATGCAGAGTGCACAACGTGTACGAAGCTAAAAAGACTCGCTTAGGCTTAGGCTTAGGCTTAGGCTTATTTCAGCCTATGCTTTCAGGTCTTCTTGACTGGCTCCTTTCTCAACTGGGAATCCAAAATACCATTGGCGCGCGATCGTTATGGTTGGGTGGTGGAGTTATCGCTGCCGAAGGGACACTTTGAATATAAGGTACTGTAATAAATTTAGGCGACCTCGAAAAATAGATATGGAGACACTGTATACTGTGATATTGGTTGGCGACATTGTACATATAGTAAAGGAGACTGCTTAGACTTGGGCTTAGGCTTCGGAATGTTTTAAATTAATTAAAATGCATAGCTAATTCGGCGATGGATAAATTCTGAATAGGTCCATACTATACTTCATTGCTTTTGTGCTAATGGTGCTGCAGTGCTCGTAGGTACACTACCTCAACAACTTGCCTTCTTTGTCCATATCATATGACTCGTTGATCCAATAAACATTTATTATCATTAACATTACAGTTTGTCACAAGATTATTGATAATTAATAATTGCTTTTCACAAATTACCTTATTACAGTTCATTGTGGACCGAAACTGGGCTGTGGATGAGAAACGCCAACCGACGATAATTACAAGAGAGGGTCAGATCAACCACGTGGTGCATGTCTGAACCCCTTTATTCTCTCTCTCTCTCTCACTCTCTCTCTCTCTCTCTCTCTCTCTCTCTGTTCCTGGCTATGTTTCTTCCATCTCTCTTCTATCCCAATTAAGGAACATATACATAGGCTCCCTCTTGTGTGGAATTAGTTAGTATTGCTGCTTCACTTTTAGCGAAGCCGCGTAGCTAAACTTTTGCAAGTGTCGAACCTAACTATGGTGATCTTTGAAATACTATGGCTATTTTTGTTATACGGAAAACCGTGCGGCTTCTGGCTAATCATCATATAAGGGTCATTGTTTGAAAATAGATTTCCTGTAAAAGGAGAGAAATTTTTGTACGAGTTTTCCAGGTGCTCGGCTTATTTTGTTTGCTTTTTTTCCACTTTATTTATTCATTTTGTTTATTGATTACTCACTTTCTTTGTACGACCGTACTTTCGACTATTGTATGGTTTATTATACAACATCCGTGGGGCCACAGAGTATGCCTTGTGGCATTATCAGCGCGAAGCGCTACCTTGGCAGGCTGTGGAAAGGTCCTTGGCGCGAAGCGCGAGATCGCAAGCCCCGCGTTTCACTTTTTTTCTCCCTAGATGTAGATCCGCATAGTTACAGTAGTGACTAGCTAGTGTTTTTATTTGATTGATAGAAAACCGTCGCCAAGTAGTCTAAAAAATGGCCTGGGTCAGTTTCAAAAGTAGCTATCTAAACTTGATCTCGCCGTCTCGCCTTATGAATTACCCCAGTCTTATATATTACTTTAAATTCTCTCGTTTCTCTTAGCACGTGTCATATGTCAAATCGCGTACATTCGCCACAGAGCATTTCTTTTATGTCGAGTGTGAATAAAATGTGTATTTTTTGTGTGATGTTGCGTCAAACAATTCTTGAAACTGTCAAAAAAAAAACTTTTGTGAAATTTTCAAGCATAATATGAATCATATGTATTTCAACTTACAAATAGTATTCGTTTCTATCTAAGAAAAGCCTAAGCCTAAGCCTAAGCCTAACCACAAAACAGGTTCTCTGCTAGTATGTTGGTGATGACATAGGTCATGATTTTCAACCGTTTGTTTGGTCCTTATTCGAATTAGGTCATAGATAAATGCCAGACGTGCTTACACCAATATAGATATTATCCAATGGGAAAATACCAGTTATGAGCAGACGACAATAAACTTTTATTGTCATTGCTATTGCCATTTTGACATGACAGACAAAAGCAAGATTTTTTATTGGCACTGCCAATTTCACTTGACAAGTTTGAAAATGCTCTACTAAAACATTTAACGTCTTCTGGTTCCGTCCTCGAAGAAGACTCCTCCGTCGAGGGCACAATATTTGGGGCAAATACCACGCTCTCCTTGGCCTCCAGGTTGTCCAGGCTGACCAGGGGCCCCAGGTTGTCCATCAGATCCAGGTTGTCCGGGAGCTCCGGGAGGTCCCTTGGATCCAGGATGTCCGGGAGTTCCGTCGCTTCCAGGGTGTCCATCGCCTCCAGGTGGTCCCATGGGTCCAGGAGGTCCCTGAGGTCCAGGAGCACCGGGAGTAGGTTCCTCACTTGGTGCGGGATTTCCAGGGGCTCCAGGGCTTCCTGGAGCTCCAGGGTTTCCGTTGCCTCCGGGAGGTCCTTTAGGTCCAGGTTCTCCAGGAGCTCCATCATTTCCAGGCTGTCCATTACCTCCAGGTTGTCCGTTGTCTCCCGGCTGTCCGGGTGGTCCGGGAGGTCCGGGAGGTCCAGCGGGGCAAGGTTTGCATGGTGGGGCTGCGGGTTGCTCACAAGGCTGTGATGGTGGGCGTCCAGGCTTTCCGGGAAGTCCGGGAGCACCTGCGTTACCGGGTCTTCCTGGCTGACCAGATGTTCCTGGAGGTCCGGCGGCTCCAGGAACGCAGCAAGCCTCACAACCGCCGCCCGCTCCTTCGACCGCAGCGCTTCCGGCGTTGTATCCGGCGTCACGAGCGGTACGGTTCTTGCCTTGAATCATCTCCTTCATGTCATGCACCTCGGTCCAGATGTCCTTAGATTGCTCCTGAACGACGCAAGTTAGTTTTTGCTGCGCAGCTCTCGCGCAACACTTCTTTTGCGGCATCGCTGCATTTTTTTGCTGCATTGTCATCGTAGCCACCGAGCCTAGTAGACTTCAACGTTATAAAGTTGAGTTGAAACCACGCCGATGAAACTCCTCGGAGTCACCGCGCCAAAACAGAGCCCGCGGCAAGCTGCGCGGTGTTAGAGCGCGGTTTCGCGTTAGGCACAGTGAGGAAACAAAAAGGGGGCCGGCACCCCAATAACTAACAGTGCAATAGAGCATTTCCTTCTCCATGTCCCTGCGAATTGCTGTGACATAGTTGCCGACCATGGGAAGCGATACACACACGGCGAGCACGGCGATCTGAAAAATATTGCTTATTACATATTACTGTTTATTACATGTACCTTTTCTCTGGTAACCGTCGGCCTAACCGTCGAGGTGGACCGCGATCCTTTGATATCTGCTAGGATTATTTTAACTAGGATGTTTAGGCTAGCTGAATAACCCACACGGCTAGCTGAATAAACACTGAGGAAACCTGGCAGGTGGGCCCGAAACGGGTGGGCCGCCACACCTGGGCCCACCCGTTTTTTTGTAGGCCGCGCACCGGCGAAAGTTTTATGTTGAATGGATTTTATTATTTTATATTCTACACTATTGTTTTTATTTTGGAACTGCTGGTCGAACAAAGTTACAGTCAGTCGAACTAAACAGTCTAGCCGAACGATAAATTGAAAAGTCAAATTTCATGTTTGATGTGAATTAGCTACATCTATGCAAAACATGGGTGTAGAACTTTTATTTGTGCGAGTAACTGAGTCCCTCTAACACGGGAATACAAAAGAATTGTAGGATTGCTTCATTTTGCAAATACTTTGTTGAGTCAGAAATAGTAAAAAAAAATTCTTACCGCACTGAAAGCGACCGCAGAGTAGGCAATTAGCCTATACGCCTTGACCCTGATCTGTAACTCGGCTGTCATGCTGAAGACACTGAGCAACTACTATTGCTCACGCTTTTAAAGGAGCCGACGATGGCAGGGGGAACTAGTCTTGTCATTCTCACTTTTTGGTCATCTCTCCCACTCTCTCTCTCTCTCACTCTGTGTCGTCTCTCTCTCTTTGTTACTTGTCAATTTCTCGCTATGTCACTCCACCATGTCTCTCTCTCTCTATCTCACTCTCCCTCTCTAGCTTTATTACTGACTCCTACTGTAACCTGTGCCTAATTTAGCAATAAACAACAAATTGATCATGTAACATCGACTTGACAATGAAGCACAACCAGTTATGTCAAGGTGATAAAGAAAAAGGAAGACATTAACAACGTAAAGACAGGACAACTCTTACTTTTTTAGTGCTTAAAGTAGCTTTTGTTTTCCTGTCGCAATTTATTGAGATACGTCATCATGGAATACTCTACTTCAGGTAGCACGACAATAAAATAATTGGCAACTAGACATAAGCTTCCTGACAACAGCAAAAAATTAATTGCTGCAGATGATCTGCAAACGTATCACCAAGAGTTAGGCTTAGGCTTAGGCTTAGGCTTAGGCTTAGGGTTAGAATTTAGAATCACATATCATGTCAGAGTTTCTAGTTCTCACCCCCACCTTTCCTGGAGAAATTGTGTTGTTCGTTGCCAATTGGGACATGTTTATGCTTTGTAATATTTATTAATCGAAGCCCCCCACATAGCAAAGCATAATACTTAATTTCTTATGATGTTACTGTTTGCATAGCATCATCTATTCGAGCTGTAAAGTTTCAGGGATATATCTCTTCCTACACTCTTCGTCGGCAACATTGATGCCATGAATTCGATAGTGAATATCACTGAAATTAAAACAATTATCTCATTGTAAAAGTTGGAATCTTTGTTTGTATGATGTACGTTACGCTCTTTATTCAGTTTTGTTCAGCACTTCACTACATCAAAGAACACAGTGAAAAGTGAAATAAGTAAAACATACGACCAGGTACTAGCCATGGGAGTGAATAGATATCTCCCCTCGGTGACAATATTTTGCAACCAATTTGCATAAATCCGTCGATTTTGTTTTGAAGTGCCCAAGTAGTGAAGCTAAAATTCAGATTTATACACAAGCATTTAATTTTGTGCTATTTCGTATAATGGTATAATGTTTCCTATGCTTATTTTCTGGTAAATTAATTAAAAATATGTTAAAAATCAATAAAATCAATAAAAAAACGGGCTAAAACCGACTTCCATGTTGAACTGGCACACTTGTATGCCACTCGAGTCCAACGGAGCATTTTTGAGGAAATAATTCAAAATTGAAAACTCCGAGTTCTCAATATCGATTAATAAGTTGTCAATAACTTTTGCTTTTACGAAATCTTGGATAAATTCGACGAGTTCTTTAAACTCAACCGTTTCGTTGTGATAGTATTGTGAGGCTGAAAATTTGATGGTTCATCGGAATTTTAAAGCAGTATGGCACGTGGTTTGTGAAATGATCCAGAATAACTGGACTCACATTCCCGTGCACTATGCTCAACAACAGCCAATGGGATCGAACCTCTGAGCTCTTTCATGGGAGACCTGGGCGCTAACCACTAAGCCATCCGGTCCGATATCTGAACCAATAAGTTTCCGCCTACCTTTATTCAGTACTGACGCAATTCCGCGTCCGCTCATCTCTCCGACCGCATATGGATAGAACTCGCCCACTTGATTGTATAGTTCACTATTGCCTTGCTCGACCGGATCGGCGGCGATGAAACTGGAATTCATATAATGAGTTAAAGAGGTATAACATCCGGTTTTTGAAGCGTATGTTCAACGCTGCATTCTCATGATGCGTATAACAGCGCGATCCTCGCGATTTTTTTAAACCTAGTCATATTCATTTTGGTGCAAAATGTGGGAATGCGGTTTCCCAAAATATTTGTCAAAAACAGGACGTTATATCGCTTTAAAGTTCACCCTGGCAAAGTTTTTGAATAGCGCTGGAACCTGGAACCCACCAAACAAAATTGGTACAAAGATACGTTGAAGAAATAACGACATAAACCTACTAACACGCGACGTTTAAATATAAACATAACATGACACAATATTTATGTCCCTGTTAGCACCAGCTATTGTTAGGACATAAGGCACACTGATTTGTTACAACTGTCATGCGGTTGAGACCCAGAGAGGATGTAAGGAGTAAACAGTTGATTGTGATAAAAGGTGATGTTGATAGAAATAAGCTGAGCACATCCCATACAAAAATAAAAATACATGTAAGTAAAAATACCCCTAAGTAAGTAGCGAAATGCACTTACCTACACCGGGTATGTTTATTTCTTATCTCCCTCTCTGCGACCACCTCTCGCCCCACTCCAAGCGTAACTATCATGCAGGATGAATACTGAAATAAACACATTTTCTTTTAAAGAGGCTAACACGTGGTTTGTGAAAAGTACGCTGGACACCAGTATTCCGATCTATCAGTTGCGTGCTATTACGTGGATTTCCGACAAACTCACACACAGTTTCTATATAATACATGGAATGTATGCTTGGATGTATGGGTATAAGATCGATGACTATATAAATACCGTTGTCTTAAAAGTACAGGAACATATCGAGCTTCATATGCTACTGCATATGAAGCTGATCATGCTACATCATGGACTGATCATATGCTACATCATTGCAACCAATTGCCGTATCGCTTTAACATAATGATCTCGAACTAGCTTACATACAGCAAAAGTAAATGGTAGAATAAATCTTTGAGCACTTACGCTCTTACGCTTGCACGGATTGGACTGATTTACTAATGTTATGTCCAGAGACATGGAACTTCAAGATAGCTCGGAAGCCTAAGCAAGCCTAAAATCCTACCTCTTCCTTTGGTGCTAAATGATACTTTATCTCAGTTTCTCCATGAAAATGTTCTATATTCATTCGATCAAGATGCGTCTTTTGTCCACACATGTTTATAGCCATTATCGATTGGTTGGTTACCTAGTATACTGTATTATTAAAAACAATTTAAGCACAAGCTTTTTTCGAACTCGAATTATCGAATGCTTATAGTATTTTTCGTGCGTAATAAATTGTTGAAGTAATATTGTACATTAACATTGTTGTTTCAGCGCACGCACCTCAAAGAAGTCAGTAATCTCGCGGCACACGTATTGTGCAATAGCTGGTGCGCCGCTCGGTGGCGACCTTTTTTTTGCGCCGCACAATCTCAAATATTGTGTGGCGATTGCGCGAAGCTGTGGGTCTTTTTGCATAAGGCATGAGAACTTGTAGAACTGAGAAACACTTTCCATTTGAAAACATAATAGCTATAAAATCCGCTCGGTTCCGCCCTAAATCATTGGTGCGCGACAAAAACTTGGCACAGATGTGACGCGCTTTTTGTAGGGCCGCATCAGTTGTGTCACAATTGCGCGACAGACGCGCGAAGAGTGCGCCGCCGGCACGCACGAAGCACTCCATCTCACCTTATTGACATCCATATTCATAAAATCTAGGGACTTTTCCATGCACTTTATCCATTCTCTATGTTGTTTTGCAAATAAAAGAGATACGGTATCTGTAGCTTTGTCACTGTCTGCGTCTCCTACTTTACTCTGGCCAGCTCTGCTCTAAAAATTGTCGCTTATAATGGGGTTTGCAAGTATGCTGAAGATTTACCGTATTTTGGAACTACACGAGAATACTTTTTTAATTTTTGGTTTCGTGCACAAATACGGTATTATTGATAGAATCACACCGAATCGTCCTGATGCTTGGCAACCCAGTAAAAAAATAATTCATAGTTGTGTGCATTGAAATTGCTAATCATAGTTTAATCGAATATACTCTTTTGCGCTTATAAGTTTACTAATATGCTCACACGATGAGCTTTAACCTAACCGTAACCCAAGCGTTAACCATGTTGCAGCCGAAGCGTAAGTCTATACTTAAACCTAAATCAAAGAGAACCTAACCACCAAATACCTACCAATCCCAGGATAAACGAGAAACAGTATATCGCTGCCGAAAATAGGAATATAGCTTTTATAAGAGCTCGCCGGTTTAGCAACATTCTTTTTATAAGATAACGCAATTTCTGGATATGATGATTGTTAAATAACCAACTGCATATACAATATAAAATCATACAGTAAAAATAACAATTAATTAAGAAGAAATGTAATTTCATGAGGTTTAGTCGTAGATCTTTACACGTTATGCTATGTAAGTGTCCGCATTTGGAAAAAAGATCAAATCTAACAAGAAACTTGTTTATTCACATAGTATTTGTAAGAGAAATGTTCAAAATTTTTCGAGAATCGAGAACTTTATAGAGCATAGTATTTTGTTTATTTGTTTGTTTGTTTCGAAACACTAGTCTTGTTTTTTTTCCACGTTATGAAGATTTTTACATTGAAAACTTTTTCATTCTGCGCAATCGTTTCCATTTTCCGACTTTTGTGACAATTTGTGCGCAGCGACGGCGCGGAGTTTCACGTATAGCAATTGCATTTTTCTAGATCGGCAATTACTATCGCTCGCTTCATTAGTATGGTGCTTAAAGCGAAATGCCAGCCGGTTTCTGAAACGCATCGTAGACAACTGAATTCTCAAGTATTTATGCTAGTTTGCTTGATTTTTTATTCTAATTTATGCTCATTTGCATAAGCTTCATAAGAACGCTGTTGTACTCGATGTGTTTCAAAAATCAGCCGGTGGGGATAAAAACTGAGCTTGTGTGGCAAAAACAATATGCCTGACGGAAAGAAGCTCACTGGGAAAACAATAACTCTGGAAATGCCAAACTAATGCCGAATATTTATGACTCGTTGGATAATGAGTGTTTCTCCCCAAAGCATTTGGAAAAGCATGAAACCTACGCATTTGTGGTGCGGATACTCGCCTTTCACAAGTTATGCGCCAGATCCAACGCGAAACTCAGATGGTGAGCGAAGAAAAAAGGCGCGCCTAAAACGCTTCATGCATCTCGCTCAGTGTTCGCCAGACTCTCGCAGGTTCTCGCCGAGTGCACAGAGCACACCTGGCAAAGATATGGCGACGTGGCCGCGCACCACTTTTTTTTTGCAAATTTCGGCAGTGTTCGATATCTACATTTTGCTGCGCGTAATTTTAGGCGCCAGGAATCGCCGCGCACCACCCGTGTTTCTACAGTGGCGTTATACCGAATGGTCTGTCTTTGTATGACGCTGGTCATCAACATGATAATTCCCGTTAAGTAATTCATGATTCACGGAAGGACAACATCACAGTAACGCATCAGTACAATCATCAACAAGATGTAGCACGTCGGTGCACCCCCTCCTAGGTAAACCTTTATTTTTGAGGGGGAGGGGCACACACAAGTGCAAGATCTGCACAAATAAAGCATCATCCAGGTTCTGGCCTCAACAGCACCAACGCAAGACGCAAGAATCCTCTCGAAAGGTTCTGACTCGGCGACTGCGAGATTCACCCCCTGCCGAACATCTCTCCAAACCACGCGGCTCACGATAGGCGCGAGTGTAGAACGTCAGAACTGAAAGAAGTGAAACATTGTCATTTCAAAAGTGGTACACCCCAAAGTTGAATCGTAAAAAGAAAGTCAATGTTTATTAGCTAAGATCGATTCAAAGCCACAATAACTTTGAGCATTTGAATTGCCCCCGTATACT
Organism: Pelodera strongyloides; assembly: GCA_036852015.1. Classification (NCBI taxonomy): domain Eukaryota; kingdom Metazoa; phylum Nematoda; class Chromadorea; order Rhabditida; family Rhabditidae; genus Pelodera; species Pelodera strongyloides. The sequence continues at coordinate 105,368 of JAANDG010000338.1, read as the reverse complement.
CTCACAAACTACTGGCCACAGTTACAAGAAGATGACGTTACCTGATTAACTCGAAAGAAAATTGTTTCCCCGCAGTAGAAGAGAAGAGTGAGCGATCGGTTGACGATTACGATAGCGCGAAGTCCAGAGATGCATAGCGTCTCGAGATAGATAGATTCAATCCTGAAGTAAAATATTTAGCATGGCTTGGGAATGGAAACAAAAAGGAGAGGGCGAGAGAGAGAGAAATAGAGAAAGAGAGAAGGAGAGAGAGAGCAAGAGGGGAACTGATAGGCACTTACTATCGTTCCTGGCTGTGCTCCTCTAGTTCACGGGTGGTCCTGTACTCAGTGTTCGTGGTATAAAGCAGCTTCCGCACAGGTCATGGTTCTAGAGCAGGACAATCAAAGAGTTTCCGACGCCTTGCATGCTCCAGAATAGGGTCATTACGGTAGCGTCGAGAAAACGAAGAGACAGGCTTCTGCCCTGAAATAAAAATGTTTTAGCGGACGATGTGAATAAAACCAACAGCCAGCAGATAGAGAGAGAGAGAGAAAGAGAGAAAGAGAGAAAGAGAGGAAGGAACAAAAAGAGAACATATACAGGGTCTGCATATCCAGGGAAGAACCCTCACATAAGATAGCGAGAGCGCCGGGAGCGAGAGAGAGAAAGAGAGAGAGAGAGAGAGAGAGAGAGAGGGAGAGAGACTGAGAGCTAAAGGCAGCCAGTAGGAAAAAAACCGCATTCTTGTCCAAAAAATTGTGCTTGGAAATCTTAAATGGAACCCACCGAGACGTCCGCAGTCCTTTAATATCCATGAACGTCCTCGTCAATGACGACGTCTTCGGCAACGACGATCATCCCGACCACGTCATCGATGAGCTGTGCATTGGACGTAGCTGGAGGAGATGTAGAGGAGCTCATCTGCTTCTCCACTTGCCAGAGTCGTGATCCTCAGGTCACCCGCCAACCTGCTGTTTCGAGCACGAGAGTCACATACACCCTAAATGGTAAATTTAAATGTAAGGTTAGTTTTAGTTTTGAAGACAGAGAAAGACAGAAGACAGAAAGACAGAAGCAAGAGAGAGAGAGGGATTGACACGAGCTATCAATGAAAGTGGTCTTTCCTCAATACCTGGTTGTGGTTGGTGGTTCAAGACAGCTGATTCAAGGTGTCCGATTTGTGCCGCAGAGCGCAGAGGTCCCGGGCGCAGACATCCCGAGCACAGTAGGCACCTGTGCCCGCTGAGGTCCCGTGCACAGTAGAAAACGGCTCCGATTCCAAGTGGTTGGACATCTTAGACAGGGACCATGTAAGCACCATGCTTTCCCGACAGTAATCGTCCGAACGAGCAGTCATGATGTTAGTAGTTTGTAGAATGTACATTTTCCAGTGTTGCTTCGAAGTCCCACTCCTAAATATCAAAGAGAAAGAAAAAAAGTGTATACTCGAGAGATTTGCTAAAATTATTTAAACTAACTAAGGACAGGCATCAATGTATTGCCATCTCTATCACCAACCAAGCCACTTAATTAGTTGACTAATTATCCAATTCTCAAAACAAACTACAAAACAATAATGTAATTATGTAATAAAATAGCTATAAGCAAATATATTCCTAAACTAACATCTAAAGAGCTAGGTTTACCAAGTTTTCCCAAGAGCCAAGTCATTCAAAAATCAAAAAGTATAAGTGTAGCTAAATGCCCTAAGTAGATCCTCGCGCCCTAACTGCTCTAAATCGCTTGCTCGGAGTCACCCGGTCAATTCGGAGCCGTTACAGCGCGCGCCACGCGGGGCACTTAATAAAACGAGGGCACAATTGCTCTCTCGGAGAAGGCCGGCCCGAGCCATTGTGGCGCCCATTTCAATACGCGATCTATGTAGGGCATTAGACCACAGTTATACTTTTTGATTAGTGAACAACTAGGCTTTTGGGAAAACTTGAAAAACAACGCGTGGATGTACTGTAACCCTAACTATCTAGAGGTAAGCCAAGTGTACTGTAAGGCGCGGGGTTAAGGATAGAAAAGTGCATATCGCGCAATAATAAGACAATTCACTTTTGAAGAACTAATTTGCCAAAGAAAAATGTTTTATGGTTGAGGCGCAAGGGGCTAGAAAACCTTCTGGCAAAAGGGTAAAAGAAGAAATTTGCATTTTCTATGTTAGGAAGATAGGTGGTGACGATATGCTCAAGAAAACGTGAGTGTAAAGTTGTAAAGTGTGGGTCGATAGAGCAAAACTTTTAATTCTCGGTGTCTCAGAAGCAACAATGATATTATTATGGAACCTTGCTATACTTGAAACAGGCCCACCGTTACGTGTCCGATGTCCTTGTCCTTGATCTCTCCGGGGAAGTCCTCGACGACGAGCTCGATGACGACGTCCTGGAAGGCGTGTACAAGCTGCGCGACCTGGGCCTTGTGAAGTCGATGGTGTCTGATTCTGAGCCGCGGATTTGATTTGCTCCTCAACAAGCCACATCCATGCTCCTCCACACGGCAGTCCCGTGAACGCATTCTAAACGGCAAGAAAAAAATAAAGGAATATATTGAGGTGGCTAAGGTAAATGACAAAGTAAAGGTATGTCTACTATAGCTTTCCTTAAACGATAAATTCCCTTATCGATAAAATTTCACGATAAAAAATGATCGTGCACGAGTTCTGACCCGTGGCAATACACGCATTTTTATCGTGTCGTGTAAGCTACAGTTATGTGCACGATAAATGTTTTCGCGCGTTATCGTGTAAGCGCGCATATACGATACGATAAATTTTTTCGTTATCGTGTAAGGCGTGTTACGCAACACAATAAAAAAAAAAAATGAGACGTGAAATACACTAAGCGATAGATAGTGCAGTGGAACAATAGATCTACACTTCGTGAAGCAAAGCAATTATGTAGAGATGAGTAACGTACCGAACCTGAAGTCCTGAGTTGTGTTGTGGCGTAGAGGTCATAGCATAGCTAGTGGAAGCTCGCGTCCCTTTATCAGCTTTGGTACCGGGGTTTCGGGTAGCAGAAGGATCACGGTAGCAGAAGCAATCGGTAGCATAGCAGTAGGACCACACGGGATAGATCATCGGGATCAAACCTGGATTGCAAATTACAGTGACGAAAGATATAAAACTGAACAAGAAACATCGCGAATCAAAGACATTGTAATAAGTAGTAGGACGAAAAAGCTATGAAACATATATGAAAGCACAAGAAGCTTCACATAGTATGCCAGTACAGATGTAAGTAAAGAGAGAGAGAGAGAGAGAGAGAGAGAGAGAGAGAGGGCGCACCCTTATGTTGAAGCCAACTTATCTGAACTGACTGGCCTGATCTATCACACGTCTGGCTTCGTATGTTAATTTTAATTTGCATTTGTCGTGATTATGCTAATTTTGCGTGCTTTGGTCTCGCGGACTAAAAGCCATACATGAGGCGCTGTACCCAGTGAGATACGTTTCACGAGTTTGGTAAATAGGAAGGCAAACTCGTTGGTCAATTCTTCCGAGGTCTTAAAGGGTATAAAGGGAACTATTACCTCTGTGCTATTGTTAGCAATGGACAACCAGACGTGAAAAAAGACAAAATAAATAAAGTCAATATTAGTTGAATTGTTTCCCGCAATTTTTGTGAAATTCCCGCCTATTCAATTGTCCTCTAGGACAATTAACCTTTGGGTTATCTCCTTGGTGCAACGGCAATTAGAACAATTACTGAAAGTGTGAATCAATAATTATATTGATTGAGCTCCAAGTTTGGGAAACCCAGGAATAAAAAAGCTAGGTTTCGATTCGCCGGACTAAAAATAAACCAGTGTTTTCTAAAAAAATAGCAGTACTCTTCAGGCCGTGGAAAAAAGAGTAAAAATTTTCCAAACGGGGTGTTCTATAGATATCTTCTCTTTCAGCTATTCTGTGTGATTATAGACATATTTGTATATTTTATTTGTTCGTATATACATTTATTTTAGTTAGTTAGTTAACACTAGCTGTGAAACTTCAAAAGCTTAGTGGTATCATGCGCCAAAAGTTTATGGGGTTTCCAAGAGTCCCAAAAATTCGGTCTGATTCTGTCGTATTTCTGCATCAAACCTGCATATATAATATAAAAACATATATTATGAAAAATTTAAAAGAATTATTATCGTGTAGTTCGTAAGTACGGTAAATTTTCAGAATACTTGGAAACCCCATTAGTGGTATCTTGACATTATGAGCGTTTGTGAAACGGGTATACTGGAAAGTATGGAAAGTATATGATGTACACTGTCCTGTGTGTCCCAGGGGCACGGAATTTGCATATAAAACCTATGAATGTCATTCCGCTTTAACTTTCGGTTATCTTCAAACTTTGGTGAGTTCGTCTTAACTTCCTAACTAACTACACATTGATTTAATTGAAAACTGTGAGGTGTTTCTTCTATTATCAGTTTGGCGCATTAGGACGGGATTATGAATATTCTGCATATGGAACAACGGGCCTGAAAAGAGATGGAAACCCTTTCCTTCATGGAATCTGTAAAGCTTTATATTCTAATTTCACTCCTTTTTGCCGTGGCCTCCTCGCAAAAATGGCCGGTAGACCCGACGAGGTGGTGTCCCGAGAGTAAGACTTTTGCTTTGTTTACAGTACGATTTGCTTTCCTAAATGAGAAAGCGAGCCCGGTTTTCCTGTCGAACAATAAATATCGTTGGAACCGATTTTTTTCTTCAATTTTTTAAAGCGAAATTCCGGCCGGTTTTTGAAACATATCGTATGCTAATTTGCTCAAATTTTGCTCGATTTTTTATTCTAATTTATGTTCATTTGCATACGTTACATAAGAATACTGTTCTATTCGAGGTTTTTCAAAAACCGGGCCGTGTTTCGCTTTAAAACCACATGTCATCCCGCTCTAACCTCCGGTTATCTTCAACTCGTGGTGAGGTCATGTTTGCTTAAATGCATACTGTGAAGTGTTTCTTTCATTATCAGTTTCTCGCATTACCACAGGATTATGAATGTTCCGCACATGAAAGAATAAGCCTGAAAAGAGATGCAAACCCCCTTTACTTGATGAAAACTGCAAGGCTTTATATTCTAATTTGTATTCTAATTGCCGTGGCTGTCGCGCAAAAATGGCCGGTAGATCCAGCGAAATGTCCCGACAGTAAGACGTTTTTTTAGCGTTGCTCAGGCTTATTAGGCTTAGGCTTAGGCTTAGGCTTAGGTTACAGTAAACGCTCATGTACACTAGCAGAGACTTGCGCAATTATTGCATTTTTCATGTGCATGAACTGACGACGAACACGGGTGTGAAATTCGAAATGTAAAAACCGACGAAACACGTTTTTTATTTTATAATTTTTAAAGTCGTGAAAAGTTTTCTAGTATAATGAGATAGTATGCAACAAAAATAAACATCGGTGAATATTAAAGTTGAGTTACAGTAAGCCTTGTTTTATTTCGGTTATTAAAAGTTACCGTAATCGCAATTTCTAGCACAAGTCGATCGTCCGCCAGACGATGACTGCAATACATGGCATATGTATGTGCTGCTGCTTCTCCATCCTGAGGCAACTACGACAGGATGTTACGAGAATATAGTTTACGTATTGGAAGACTTGATGGCTTACTGTAAGAAGAATGAGCAGAATTCCGGGAATCATACGGAGCCCCAGAAGTAAGAGATTTATTGATTTATTTTATATTTATTTAATGTAAATCGGATTGTTAGTCACCTTCTCATTGATTTTGTTTTTAAAGATTTATTGCTTGGTATACACAAAAAATGAAGATTTATAACGTTCGTGCTGTAAGCAGCAGTAAAAGTCAGCTGCGTAGAAAGTGACAAATTACGCCGAACAAAATAAGCAACTAACACGGATTTATAACGTTCATGCTAATTAGTTTGTTCGGCATAATTAGCCTCCTTCTACGCAGCTTACCCTTACTGCGGAACGTTCGTTTGACATCAGTTTTCTTACAGTTTCATCACTTACTTCACTCTTGATGGATATTACGAGACGCATCCGATGCTCCACTCGCAATTGGAACGCTGGGACGTGTGGGAGCATTCGCTTACACAGAGGAAGTGAGTTGATTGTTTGTATTTTCCCCTGTAAAAGTTCAAAGGAGTGTGCTAACCTACTAACTATGCTGCGCTGCACCCCTTAATTTGGCGCACCTACGGCACACATGCGGCTCACATGAAGTTCGCGCACCAAAACATGCGTACCGCTAGGGTCGTGTCGCACGCACCTCTTTGCGCTAGGGTGGTAGACATACATTAGGCACGCGCCTACAGCTTTATGGGGTTTCCAAGTATCCCAAAAATTCGGTGTGATTCTGTCAATACTGCCGTATTTCTGCGCGAAACTTGCATACATAATATGAAATATTAAAAAAAATTCTCGTGTAATTTCAAAATACGGTAAATTTTCACCATACTTGAAAACCCCATTTCTTTTCAGTCTGAACGTGTCAATCATTACTTTGGCCGCTGATGTGATTAACTCTACAAATATAACCACAGTGGACGCTGAAGCTCTATTCGTTGTTACAAATATACCGTGTCAAGAAGCGTTAACGGATTTTCCGCCGATATTCGATGTAAGTTACTCAAATAATAAACACTCGTCATTTATTCTCTAATGTAGTAGTTATTCGTCATGGCCTAGGTCGGCCTCTGTTATACCGTATGTCTGTATGCTCAGCCCTGCTCAAGTTTCCCTAACATAAGTTGCACACTACCCAACGCTGTAATTTCGTAATACTGTTTACTCGTAGGATTTATGGTCAAAAGTTTACTGTATGTGAAACTGAGCATAATATCCCTATTCAACACTCACTTCCCCCGAGAGGGAACTCCCTGCAACTCTCATGTTAGAGTGCTATTTTCTGTCTGCGGGGAATATTTCCCCGAGGGAATTGAGTGGTGAATCTGGCCCCAGGGAATATTTACCCCGAGGGAATTGAGTGGTGAATCTGGCCTATGGTTATTCTAGGTTTTGAGCCAAAAAGATGTTGTGGGTGTATTTGCCGAGTCTTCTGGGATTCCTTTGAGGATATTGTGGTATTCGGTAAGTTCAATTTCATAAGCATATTTTATTACGTAAAGGAGTGCTTGAAGTTTTGTATGACCACAACGAAGCTCTTTCGAATGTCTTTTTTTCACTCATGGTAATTCAGAATTTCCTTGTTGTATTGTGGTTGAATGTTTATTTACCCTTGCTACTAGAGCTCGGCGCGCGCTGCGCGCGCGCCTCGCTCTAGCGTTTTACGTTTTACTTGAGTGTTCGCGCAAGCCTTATATTTTATGTACTATTTTCCTTTTTTTCTGCGTTGAATGCGCGCCTGACATCATCGTTGAAGTTGATTTACATCATTAATATATCACTACGGTGAAGTTTGCACGTCTACTTATTTTTGGTGTCATAGCTTCTGAAGCAGAAACGGTATTGCCCGTCTTAGTCGAATGCGCGTCTGACATCATCATTGAAGTTTATTTGAAGCATTACTATGTCGCTACGGTGAAGTTTGCACGTCGACTTATTTTTGACGTCATAGCTTCTGAAGCAGAAGACATGTTGCCCGTCTAAGTCAAATGCGCGTCTGACATCATCATTGAAGTTGATTTGCAGCATTATTATATCAATACGGTGGAGTTTGCACGTCGACTTATTTTTGACGTCGTAGCTTCTGAAGCAGAAGACATGTTGCCCGTCTAAGTCAAATGCGCGTCTGACATCATCATTGAAGTTGATTTGCAGCATTAATATATCACTACGGTGAAGTTTGCACGTCGACTTATTTTTGACGTCATGGCTTCTGAAGCAGAATACATGTTGCCCGTCTAAGTCAAATGCGCGTCTGACATCATCATTGAAGTTGATTTGCAGCATTACTATATCACTACGGTGAAGTTTGCACGTCGACTTATTTTTGACGTCATAGATTCTGAAGCAGAAACGGTATTGCCCGTCTGAGTCGAATGCGCGTCTAATATCATCGTTGAAGTTGATTTGCAGCATTACTATGTCGCTACGGTGAAGTTTGCACGTCGACTTATTTTTGACGTCATAGCTTCTGAAGCAGAAGACATGTTGCCCTCTGAGTCAAATGCCCGTATGACATCATCATTGAAGTTGATTTGCAGCATTACTATATCAATACGGTGAAGTTTGCACGTTGATTTATTTTTGACGTCATAGATTCTGAAGCAGAAGACATGTTGCCCGTCTAAGTCAAATGCCCGTCTGACATCATCATTGAAGTTGATTTGAAGCATTACTATATCACTACGGCGAAGTTTGCACGTCGACCTATTTTTGACGTCATAGATTCTGAAGCAGAAACGGTATTGCCCGTCTGAGTCGAATGCGCGTCTGACATCATCATTGAAGTTGATTTGCAGCATTACTATGTCGCTACGGTGAAGTTTGCACGTCGACTTATTTTTGACGTCATAGATTCTGAAGCAGAAGACATGTTGCCCGTCTAAGTCAAATGCCCGTCTGACATCATCATTGAAGTTGATTTGAAGCATTACTATATCACTACGGCGAAGTTTGCACGTCGACCTATTTTTGACGTCATAGATTCTGAAGCAGAAACGGTATTGCCCGTCTGAGTCGAATGCGCGTCTGACATCATCATTGAAGTTGATTTGCAGCATTACTATGTCGCTACGGTGAAGTTTGCACGTCGACTTATTTTTGACGTCATAGATTCTGAAGCAGAAGACATGTTGCCCGTCTAAGTCAAATGCGCGTCTGACATCATCATTGAAGTTGATTTGCAGCATTACTATATCACTACGGTGAAGTTTGCACGTCGACTTATTTTTGACGTCACAGATTCTGAAGCAGAAGACATGTTTCTCGTCGAAGTCAAATGCGCGTCTGACGTCATCATTGAAGTTGATTTGCAGCATTACTATATCACTACGGTGAAGATTGCACGTCGACTTGTTTTTGACGTCATAGATTCTGAAGCAGAAGACATGTTGCCCGTCTAAGTCAAATGCGCGTCTGACATCATCATTGAAGTTGATTTGCAGCATTAATATATCACTACGGTGAAGTTTGCACGTCGACTTATTTTTGACGTCATAGATTCTGAAGCAAAAACGGTATTGCCCGTCTAAGTCGAATGCGCGCCTGACATCATCATTGAAGTTGATTTACATCATTAGACTTGATCTACGATGAATTTTAAATTTCGACTTAATTTTGACGATCATAGTACCTTCAGTGTCAAAGAACGATCACTTTGCGTATCAAATTGATCCGCCGCATCATTTCTATTTAGGCGGACAATTTCTCCCTGTTCTTTGCCAGCTGCGGTTTAATTACCCAAGTTTGAGGTTAGGCTAGCCTATTTTTATTGCGCAATAGTGCGATCGATACCGGCCGTCTACTCTGCGTCTTCGTAGTCGCAGTGTTCTTTAGTCGTTCTCTAGCACGCGACTTTAGCTTATATCTCGCTTCGGGATCGCCGGGGACACTCGGGGCAATGTTCGCGTTTGCTTATCTCATTGAGCTCTAATTTTTCATAGGATTACTTTTTCGTTTGGGGATGCACTTTTGGAGCGTTACCGTCACGCGAACGGCAATCTTTTTTTATAGGGGGTTGCTTAGATACTATTTTATTTAAAATGATTATCATTTTAGTTTGTGTGTTGTTTATATGTTCATTTTCCACCTGACTGGTGTGTGTGCTTTATTGCTAATAAATGTAAAAGGTATAAAAAGAGAGTAGTTGCGGCTCAGTCTTGAGCAAGCCAAATAAGGCGTTTGACATAAGTAGGGAAATTGCGCAACTCTCCGCAAACCAATGTATGTCGAGTCTGTATAGGTGTACTTTGTAAGATTCGTTGCAAACGTCATAGATATTATGCCCGGTTATGCCCGGTTTGGTGAGCGGTTTGAACTAAATCACCTGCATAGTGGGGAATTCGCCTCATACGGCGGTAGCCGTCAGGTTGTCAGGTAAAAGATAAAAGAGTACCGGCTTATAGCAACCGAATCCTTAGAAACGGTAACCGGAGTCCTATTCATTTCTGAAGCAGGACAATCTGACCCTTAAACTTCCCGAAGGCCAATTTTCTCGGGAAGCCGCCAGTTTTGACCGTAATCCAAAAAGTGACGGGTCTCCACTTCTGGCGGTATATGTATAGTGCGTGCGTGCCAGCAGCATATAGAGTTCAAAGAACACACATGGTCACAGAAACATTGTCATAATATATTTCAGGCGGAAGCGCCAAACCAATTTCGTCTCTGTCAACTTGATCAACTGGTCGATGTGCCATATATCGAATACGTGAGTTTTGCATGTAAATTGTAGACCAATCCACAATTTATTTTCTTATTAGGCCGGTTTTCCGGCCGGTTTTTGAAACACATCGACTCCACGATCGTTACAAAAATCGGCCGGCATTTCGCCAATAAAAATCGGAAATAATCAAGCATCAGGTGGTATAATAGAGTCCGAGAATTCAGAAATCCGCAGTAATTTCTCTACAGTTTTTTTTTCATAAGACTTTTTAGTGATTATTAGGCGTAACCCTAACAATAAGCCTAGGCTTTAGCTTTGACTCATAGATGTTGTTCGCAATGACGAAATTTGGCGTGCAAGAGGTAACCTTTCGGCGTGCAAAGTCCATTTGGCAACGTGATGGCGTGCAAAAATGCACGCGAGATGGAAATGGCGTGCATCTTGCCCTCCGTTATCACGTCGCTTGCACGCCAAAAGCCCGAGGCGAAATGTCGTGAGGACGGCGTGAAAGTGGCAACATTACGGCGGGCAACTTGCACGCCAGAACATAACGGCGTGCGTTTTCCACGCCCTTTGCATATTCAGATGCAATTCCATGATCCTTGGCATTACAATACCTCCCTGCTTTCGAAGTGGGGAATGTGTCCATCTTCAGCGACTTCGGTCCCTCAGTTCCCAATCTCATTCCCAGCACCACCGACTACGACAACGATTGCAGCCGGTAAGCTTTTCCCTTTGGCTCAAGTCCATGCTCGCCTTAAATTGGCATACTTCTGGCACACTTCTGGCGCTTCGGCGGCCTCGCCTAACTCACATTTTATGAACAGGAGAAGCAATACAGCTTACAGCTAGTATTTATTTATACTGTATGTTGCACATAAAACTACTCGCCGTGATTTATCATACTTTTTTAATAAGGATTTCCCTTTCATTTTACTTTACATGCCTCGGCGCAAATTTATTATCTTGATTAGTGTGCTTGATAATTTTTTATGAATGAACAGCTCGAGCTTGATATTAAAATGTATTACTTCAGTTAATTTATATATTTCTTATACAGATTATTTATTTTCTCTAATATAGTTCTCTTATATTAATATCACTTATCCATTTATTGTTTCTTTGTTTCTATATTTCTTTACAAATATTTTAGAAGCGAGCCCAGAACCGGTAGTCAAATCCAGGCATCACCGGCTACTTCCCCTGTGGATTTCTATCGGAGTCGGAGCAGTTATACTCATTATTGGTGTTATCGCTTTACTAACAAGGAGATACAAGCTCAATGAAAAGTATGCCTTTTTTGTAAATGTAATTTTTGTAAATGGGCAGTCTTTATGATTAAATTATATTTAAACAGAAATATGAGCTTGAACCGTTTTGACATACGCGCATATGGTTCAAGCTTCGAGCACTCTTGGGGCGTTCCGCCAGTCTTCCTGTGAAACATGAGGCATGAGACATGGCTATTATAGGATACATTTCCCGCTTTTCGGGATCTATAATGATTATCCGCTGTTTGAGTAAGAGGCCTAGCGTGTTATTCATTCTCAGCAAAAGTGCCAAAGAAATGCTTTTTGCAGAAAAGTCGTCCGTGGTTTAGAGACGCAAATGTCGGTGGAATCCAATAAGTATTTTCCGTACGCGGACGCCATAGAGTAAGTGATATCCTGCATTTATGCGTAATATTTTCATTTATTTTTCAAGTATAATGTAATGGTGTCAGCAAAGGTGGCACAGAAGGACACATAATGGTACGCAAACCGCCTACGATACATGGGTATGTAAACCACGTGCCATGTCGCTTTAATCAATTATCTAACATTTCCCTTTTCAGAAACGCTAACAGTTGGGAGATCGACCCTAAACAACTTCGTCTTTCTGACGAAAAACTGGGAAGTGGGGCATTCGCAGACGTCTTCCGAGGAGTTTTAAAAGGACAGGCTCCGGTATTTAGGAATATCACATCAATACTGGTGGGTCCATTCTATATATTTTTGATTTATTTTTAGATAAAGCAGAAATGCAGCACAATTTGAATCAAAACTTTTGAAATTGGTCGTAAAGAGTCTGGCAGGAACAGAGAGAAAGAGGGAATAAAGAGAGCGAGAGAGAGTGAGAGCGAGAGAGAAAGAGAGAGCGGTGTAGGGTATCAGATGGCCAATCTGTTCTGGTAGCGGTTCATGGGAGTTATTCAACTCAATTATATATCTTTAGGAAGCCTAAGTACGATCTTATGCAATTCGAATGCTTTACTTTTACAGAGCGCTTCGCAATTCAACGGTGACTCGATGGAAGTTGCTGTGAAAGCACCACGCGCACACGCTTCTCAAGCCGAACGGTTTGTTGGATATTTTTTGAAGAAATGCTGAAGCTTACACCTTGAGGGATCGAATCTAATCGGACTGTTACTGATCCGATTTCCCATTTTGACTTTTGATTTTTGATTAAGTCGATTGATTTGGGTCAGACGCACACGCACACGCACACGCACACGCACACGCACACGCACACGCACACGCACACGCACACGCACACGCACACGCACACACACCCACACACCGCCAAATATAAATATATTTGTTTAGGCTGGAGCTTCTGCGTGAGATCTCGTTCATGCAAACTCTTGGCTATCACCCACATATCCTATCTCTTCTTGGTTGTTCGCAAAACAAAATGTTCCCTCTAATTCTCACTGAATTATGTGAAAAGGGAGATTTGCTGACTTTACTACATCAATCGGATAAAGGAAAGGTAGGCACTTCGCTATATACAATAAAGAAAGAAAAGGAAATCCATAATAATACAGAATGTATTTAAAGAAATAGGAAGATACAAAGAAAGTGCCCATACTTAGTATGTGTATGGGACCACGTTTCGACCCCAGTCGCATACGAGGAATTTTACCAAGGTGGGGTCTCGTCAGTGCGACGGCCATGGCTTCGGAGATTAATTTAATAATAATCAAAAGTAATGTTCACGGTGGCTCCGTGGTGTCCTTTCGCAAAATGTGGTGCACAGAAGAATTTAGTTTACTGATAATGAGGATTGATTGTAACACGATTGTCAGCTGCGGCGGCTGCAGTCAACTCGCCAAAGCTTGGCAATATAAGCATATAAATATTGTGCGATCTGATCTTAAATTTAGGAAGGTTTCCTCGACGTCGATGATTTTCTACCAATTGCTTGGCAGCTCTGTGATGCGTTGGTAGGTTCTTTTACTAGTAATAAATGCAAGTTGGTCAGTTGATTGGATCAGGTGATAAAGCCTAATTCAGCACTTTTAGTTTACTTAGGTCGATCCGAACTCGGGTTGTGTGTGTTAGAGTTCTAACCAACCAACCATAGGACTTCGATTAGTGTTTTCATTCATATTTTTATTTGTTGAACATATAAATACACACACTTTGCACATGTACCCCTTTTTGAATTACCTTGCAAAGTACTTACAAGAGTGTAATAGAGGTAATCCAACCCTTCAAAGAGTAAATTTTCAGGAATTTCTCTCCTCCAAGAATATCGTGCACCGCGACGTGGCCGCCAGAAATGTGCTCGTGAAGTCGAACAAGGAAATCAAGGTATGTGCAAAATATGGCACACCTGTGGCTCACGGCGTGCTTTTCTAACTGTGTGCCCATGAAAAATGTATGCATTACGGCCGAGTCCATGCTATGGATTGAAGTTTATAATCATAATGTTAGATGCTTCCAGCTCGGTGACTTCGGCCTATGTCGTCATTACGAAGAAATGTTTTACACATCAAAAGGCGGAAAGTTACCTGTTAAATGGATGGCACCAGAGTCAATTGAAAAGTTCACATTCTCGACGAAAAGTGATGTGTAAGCATTTTTTCATATAATCGAATAAGTCCCAGTAGTTTTAGTCTTAAATCGGTAGAACATCTGGTTTTTGGGCGCTGTATGTGCAAATAATTTCGCAACTTTGTAGTCCAATCATACTCATTTGCATAGAAAATATGGGAATGAAGTAAGACAAAACCCGTTTAAAAAAATCGGGCGTGATACTGCTTGAACGATTCTGGAGAGCGCCACGGAGGCGCTATGCACTTATGGCTGAAAAGAGGTGCGCAGCGAACGCGCGAAGGTATGCGTTTCCGCGTAAACAATAGTGGTATCTTGCAGCACAATCAAAACAAACAAAGAACCATACAGTAGGATGTTAAAGGTTAAAAAGACCCTTCTTCGCCAGCCTTCAGATCTCTTGCGATGACGGGTCTAACCTTTTTCACCTTTAACACCATACAGTAATGGTGAAGACTAATTAACGCACAAAATTCCACGCGCCATCAAACACGGTGTACTTCAATGTATTCCAGGTGTGTTCTTATACGAGTTATACTCTTTTGGTTCTACTCCATTCCCTGGATTACTTATGACAGAGGTTTTACAGTACTTGAAAGAAGGAAAGAGAATGGAAAAACCGGAGCAGGCACCTGATAATATGTGAGTTTTCACATCGTGTACGTTTTGAAACGTATCACAGACAACTACAACATTTCCATAGGTTTTGCTGCAAGCGAATAAAATTAGAATAAGAAATCGAGTTCAATTTGATCTAAATTAGCATAAATGCATAGGAATGCTAGTGTGCGTCATGCATTTCAAAAAAAAAACGGCTATCATACTTTAGCATCCAGACATCCTTGTTTTACTGTCGTGTAAAATGTCGTTAACTAACAAGCGAAGGCGAATTCGCCGCGCTCATTTTGCACACTTCCTCTTGTCTTGGTGTCACGGCATGAAGGTCTATCAGGTTCCCTCCTCGAACGGTTCCATTCGAGTTTTCACGCATTCGTGTATAATATAACCCTAAATTGTAGTCCAATCATACTCATTTGCATAGAACATATGGGAATGAAGTAAACCAAACTTCTTTTCAAAATCCGGATGTTGCACCGTTTTAACGATTCTGGAGAAGAACCTATTTCAGATATTCCCTACAAGAACAATGTTGGCAGGAGGATCCCCACTCAAGGCCTTCATTTTCTGATCTGGCACTCCATTTATACGAACTGTTAGAAGAAAGTTCACTGAATTATGGATACTTGAAAACGTCCATTGAAAATGCCTAATTGTCGAATTACAGTAGACGCAACTAATATTGAGCCGAAGGGTTGACGAATGTAGAACGGCCCGTGGGCCAGCGACAACTTAGGTGTGCGGTAAGGCAGCCGGGTGTGAGCGATAAGTTGGCCATACGTTCTCTCTGAAGCACCCTTATTTGGCACGCATTTGGCTTTGGCCAATTTATACTGATCTGCGCCCGCAAAGTCCCGCTCTATTTCTGTAACAAAGCTCATGAAATAAAAACTATTTTTTTGAGAAGACGAATCCAATTATCACTCATTAGAAATATATTTTGCTTATTAGACATCTCATTGTCGACGCTGATTGCAAGTAGGCTAACAACTGCCTGTCAGTAAACCGGTGCATGTACATATACGCATTTAATTCGTATTAACTTTTTTCGTATTAATTATATGTTTTCTAAATCCTTGTTTGTTAATTCGTACATACCTGTTTTATTTGTTATAATAATTATGCTAATTATAATAATTATAATAAAATGTATTACTGTGAAAAACAGCACATTTACAATAGTAAGGCTTGCGACGAACAAATAATCAATGCAGAATAAATCATGTTGTATGAACTGTTCTTCACAGACGGTGAAAAGCCCCCGCCCACCAAAAAACCATTCGGTCACCAAATGGTTCCCAACGATAAAACCACTTGGTGACCGATCACCGACCATTTGGCAGCCACTTGGAGACCATTTTGTGACGATTTTCGTTAAAAATTGGTCACCACGAGGCCGCGAAGTGGTCGCGAAATTGTTTGGTCACGAAAAAACGAGATCCGGCGGCAATTGTGATACCTCCATGTTTTTTCTACAACCCCTCTCACTCCGTTTGCAAAAACCAGTTCGCGATTGTAGTACGAATAACAAGGGTCGAAAAACAACTTTTTGTAAGAGTTAGTGTTTTCAAAAACTGAAACTTGAGTGGCAAAACTACAGATTCGATTCAGCACTATTCAACAAATTGATTTTTCACGAGCCTGACCCTCGAACCTCGGATTTCAAAAATAATCAAACCCCCCACCATTCCTAGATTTTATTCGACTAATTATCTCTAGTTTTCGTGATTGTATTTTATAAGTTTTTCCTTGAAGCACATCAGTTTTTACAAATGCACTTATAAGTACTTACTACTTACTTGTACTTACTACTTTATTACTTGTACTTACTTAAGTACGTTATTATTTGTACTTACTTAAGTACGTTATTATTTGTACTTACTTAAGTACTTGTATGTATTTACATACAAAGCAATTACAAGCTAACTTATGGGAATAACCACACACACTTTACTCTTTATGAACATTGCCTTGAATGTCAATAAAATATGCTCCATCGAGAACTGAGTGTCAAACAGAATCAGACAGCAAATAATTTATCTTCTTGTTACAAATTACCACAAAAACAAAGATTTACATAATCCCGACCAATACAGTACTTTTCAGAGGATGCAAAATAACATACGGGGCCAACTAACAAAATTGCCACGAAAATTTGTTTTGATACATGTAGCAATCAATAACGGAAAAAAGGTAAGAGTTGTTTTACTACATGTCTTATTAGTTTATGTACTTCAAACATTCATTATCCCGTAATATATGTCGTTTACGTCTCGGTTTATACCACGTTTTTAAATTTATGAGCTATTAGTAGTTCTACACGAAAAGTAAAGGAAATTCCCGAAAGCCGAAAGTTGGAAAACAAAACCGAAACAGTGGAAATTTTTTTTCTGAAATCATCGATCGGTACATATTTCGATCTTAACACAATAGCTAAATCAGGTCAATTTCATTAGATCTCCCTTTTGAAGCGATATGTCACGTGGTTTCGAAACGTATGCTGTACACAGAACTGAACTCCCACCCATTCCAGGCAAATTTCTGCGTCCGTCTGCATATTCCGCCACGGAATCGAACAGAGTCTGCTCGCATAACATGGGATCATAGTTGTTCGGCATACTCTTCACAAACATCGTGTCATACCGCTTTACCGATCGATAAAATCGGAGAACTAAGTCGATGAATACAACTAACAGCTAACATCGAAAGCAGACAAATATATACAAGATATTTACAGCGGGTGCTCTAGCAGCTATATTTCAGCCGAAAATTATAGTCTATATAAAATTTGCATTCATTCACAAATATCTATGAAGCAAAATTAAATAAATATGCCAGAATGGGGTGAACCGCAATGATGATAATAATAATACTAAATATGTACAGGGAAATCAACATGGCTTATTTGGCCAATGAAGATGTGCGTCCGTCCGTCCGTAGTGGGCGGTGGTCCTTTCGAATTTTCTTTACAGAAGGCCTCCCTCTGAAAGTTTATGATTAGAAAATGCTGATCTACACAAATACCGAATAGAGTAAGATAAGGCCAGCGCACAAGTTCGCGCAGATTTCGCACAAAAGAGGGCCCCGTCGCACAACAGCGAAGTTGAATCAGCGATACAGCCATAATCAGGCACATTTTGGTACCGTGACAGAAAAAGTGCAGGATTTATTTGTAAGAAGAAGCTTAAAAAATATTATTATAAAAATCTATAATAAAAAGCACCCACCATCGTTGAGAACCTTATTTTGGTGCCGCATGATTGCCTTGAAGCGCTCGTCCTAAAAACTAAAAGTATTACTGGGTAAATTTTCCCATGGCTAGTTATCATAATAAAGTTTACGTACACATTCTTACTTAGATATAACTTGATTTACACACAACTAAAGGTGATGCAAACTCTGCATGCATTATGTATGTCAACGGTGTTCCGCCCTGTGCTTTTTAATACATTTGTCCAGGCCCTTCATAAACCACGTGTAATAATGCTTTGACAGCTTCTAGAGACAATCTATTCTCCTCAAAAAACCGTTGTTGACTATTTTTGTTTTTGTCTATGTATTTCGCCACTGATTTCTAGTGGCACGAGGCTAACGACAGGCACGCAGAGCCTTAAAAAAAGAATAGAGAGTAGCAGACATGAAAAGGAAAGACGAAGAAAATAAAGAGAGAAGAGATAATATAGAGTAGCAGAGAAGGTGGAGCAGAGAGCAGAGAGTGTCAGACGGGAAGAAGAAACCAAAATAGTAAACAAGGTCCTCATGCATGGCTGCAAACAGTTGCAAGGACAAAAATAGCTCATGTTTATGGCTTTGAAACTTTTCGAGATCTACTATTATTAGTCGATAATAAGTAGGGTATTGGGTTACTAAAAGTTTGGGCTAATGCAGGTGTGTCAGTGAACAATGAACTGGGAATTCCATTAGAAGGTAGATGTGGCTCTGGAAGGTAGCTGTGGCTGAGCCTACGCCTCAGTCTCAGCATCAGCCTACAGGGGCTCTATGCTACCGGGGTAAGGCACTGATGTTTGGGGTAAGGTTCACAGGCTACGTAACTCTCTATAGGGGACCGTGCAATATACCGGGTGGTGATATCTTACTTACAAAAAGTAGTTACTTTTTTGCGGATGTATACGCACCCTGTAGCAGTGCGAGATAAATACCGTAATTAGTATGTCCTTACAGTACAACTTGTGCGACATTTTATGTTCGTAATAAATGTTATGTTGCTTTACACCAAAACTACCGTACCTCGGTGACAGAGACGCGTTTGGTGGGTTCTCCCGTTTCGACAGTCATCGCCTGTTGCTGTCCCCAGCTGAATCTACGATTCCCTGGGGAACCGAAGAGCATCTCGGTGAAGGACATACGACGAGCCCGGCCAGGCTCGAAGTCCACAGGCTGGTTAGAGATCGGTTGAGTCTGAGTGGCGCTGAAATATGCAAATTACATTCAGTCTCTCTCCTCTTTCTGTCAGTGTCTCTCCTTCTCTCTCTCTCTCTCTCCTCTCCTCTCTGGCAGTGTCTCTCTTTCTGCTCTCTCTCTCTCTCTTTCTGTCTCTCTAAAACACTGCAAAGAAAGATAGCAAGATAGCAAGAGATGTCCAAAGCCCCTAGAGCTAGACCATGAAGGAATCGAACACGAAGGAAACGAACATCGAAGGAACTCTAAGTGTTAAAGCGGTACGACAACCGGTTCTTGAAACGTATGTTGGGCCCTGTAGTGCAAATTAGTGACTGAGCGATCCTCGCGATCTTCTATGTTAATTATAATCATTTGCATTTGCATAGGACATTTGTGAATACAGTTATCCAAAATCCGCTTCAAAAACCGGATGCTATACCGTTTCAAGCATTCTCGTCTTCCTATCCAGGAAAATCAGATAATTCAGTCTTGCGAACCTGAAGCCAGTCTCAGAAATGGATGCTCTTCTATGGTCTCCCATCTCGCTGTCCTGGCTGTCCAGGGACGCTCCACGGGAAATCCTTCTGAACATAAAGAAGAAATTTGTCGAGGGAAAATATATAATTTATTACGCACAAAAACAATCAATGAAAGCAATGCAATGTAACGTGCAGATAAAGCATGTCCACTGTCCACATCAAGTACCTCGTCTTATACAAAGAGTACGGTAGTTTTCAAAGTAAAAGTGTTAAAGCGAAATACCAGCCGGTTTTAGAAACACCGTGGAAAACTGGATTCTTATGTATTTATGCTAATTTGCTCGCTTTTAGCTCGCTTTTTTATTCTAATTTATGCTCATTTGCATACGCTGCATAAGAATTATGGGGTACTCGATGTGTTTCAAAAACAGACAGGTATTTGGCTTTAACATACAATTTTTTTATGACATATACGTGAACATAGCCGTAATATCATAACACGTGCAATAGCCCCCCAAACTACGCTGCTGCAATCAATTTGGCACGGCTTTCAGCCGTTCCAAAAGATCAATCACAAGAAAAAATAGCACCCGACAGGTTTTTGCAAATAGCTAATTATCTCACCTTCCAGCAAGTGGTGGCTTCCACAGCACATCTGTGTCGAAATCAGGACGAATCTAAAAACATTTATAACTCTTATAACCTGCCAAAGAAAGTTCATCAATTTACGCACATACATAATGTATTCAAATTACTTATGTTAATTAACTAATCGATCGATACTCAATCAATCGATAATTTAATCAATCAATATCTTCTTGCCTACCCCGTCCCCCTTGGGCGGGTGTATCACCGGCTTCACGTTGACAGAACGTAGGTCGACAATTTCACTTACGGTTGGTGCGCGTGACATCCTGCAAGTTGAAAATACGGTAGTTCAGATGCAGATTACGATAATCAGAATCTCAGAAGAACTGGGCAAGAGCTGGGCCGGGCACCCCTCTTATACCCCACGAGACCCCACCCCTTATTTTGGAAGCTTGGCTACCCGTAAACAAGTTGGAAAGAACGGGGAAACGAGACTTCGAGACAACTAGAGATGTCATGAGGGTGGTAGGAGATGTAAACAGGTAGAGACACGAGGCATCACTACTAAATATGGACAATTGGCGAAAAACATGATGAGAGAGTGAAGAATGGGAGAGAGGTGAAAGATGGAGAGAATGGAGATGTCATAATGTGAATGGACTCGGAGATCCAAGTGCGGATTGCTTTAAAGGGAAGTACATCAGAAATAGCACAAGGTTTTTGGAGAATCAGGCTAGGAGAGTGGGCCGCAGACGACATTAATGCTGCACACTTTCGAGCTGTTCAGGGGGCCTGAGAAATAGGAAGTATGGACTGTATGGATGGGCAGGGAAGTTTTCGTGGTTAGCTTTACTTAACCCCTAACCTATTTACTTAACCCCTAACCTAGGTAAGCTAAGGTTACGAATTCCAACTTTAAAGGGAGTGTACCCTGGCTTGACACACATAATACACAATGCATATCCTGTCAAGGTGACAACGTCCGATTCAAAGAGGAAAGTAATCAACTAAAAGTTTTCTTGATCTGACCCCTCTCATCAAATGAAAGGTCAGAAAGGCGGCGTTAGTCATTCACTCTACTGTGTTCCGCAGAATACCCTCCTCCTACAAAACTTGGCAATTCCCCAGCAAAGCAATCATCTTCACTCGTAGAATAGGTACATCGTAAATTGGTGAACCCAGTTGGATACGGTTCACTGGTTTTTTCTTGGGCCTGCCCATCTGGTGACCAACTCGTGACCAAGTTTCAACGAAAACCGTCAGCGGTTGGTCACCAAATGGTCACGAACTAGTCACGAACCAGGTCAACAGATGTTTTTTTTTTCGGTAAAAACCGTTTCGTGTTGGCCAACGTTTTTTTTTGTGGTTTCGGCAATCATTTAGTTTTCCTGTGTACTAGAATTCTAGAATAGCTTCACAAATGCTAGAGATCAAAAAGTTTCCCCTTATGCCGAATGGTGTCTTATCTTTGGTGTAACTATGCACCATAGTACCATTGAGCAGAGTCACATGCTTGTTATCAAACCAAATGATAAGGCTTATGCAAATAAACCGCAATTTTAACTCATAAGGCCGCCTCAGAATACCGATTCTTTGAGAACTCTCGGCTTGACTTGATTCTGGTTACTACGCATATTATAGAATTCAGGGACTTGGCAAAATGTACCAGAGGCCGTATACGTATTCACCAACAGGCAGGGAGCCCTAGAGATAATTCTTTTAAAATCATAATGATTTTACTCTTAAATTGGTCAAAAAAATGAATAATAAAATAACTATTTTATTATCCAGTTGCTAATTAAATATTAAATATATTAATGCCTGGCCTCCTCAGGGAGCTAAAGAGTGAAGAGATTCCGAGCGATCGTGAGCCTAGGGAGGGCTCCCTGTGTGTTGGTGAATACGGCCTCAGTTCTATACTTAGAATGCGTTACATCCACCTATGGCACATATAAGATAGTACAGCTAGTCTAGAGATACATTATAGTACAGATACCAGGAACTTAACACACCTTTTGAAAATTAATACACCTTTTGAGATGTGTTAAATTACATATCCTCAATAAACCTTTATATAACTTGTTGTTGAATACGGTCTAATAATATACAATGAGAGAGTATAATATGGTAAAATGAGAGATCGTAATACTATGGCATAGAACGTGGTTACCGTACTTATAAAATAGAGGTCATTCGCCTTAAACCAAATATTCCCACATGGCTGCCACGTAATGACAAAGAGTAAAAAAAGCGCGCGAACAAACATGTGCCTCACGTGCGATATTTTATTGGACTCTTTCAAAAATTGACAACGATAAACATAAACGATAAAATTGCACCATAAAATCAAGATTTAGATGTTGCATACACAAATGTGGCAATCAATAATCATTGGGAAATTATCGATCGATCAATTAGAACGTTGCATTTCGGCCGCCGTGCTTCGTCATACTCTAGCCAGGTATCTGCGAGCCCTGAGTATCCTTACGCGAGGACCTGGCGAATGTAGGGCGAAGTTGTCGCGAATGTTTTCATTTTCGCCAGATTCTCGCCGCGCGCGACCCTAGTTTCATAGGTTTCACTAGTGTATCGAGCAATTATCGATTAATTTCCGATCAATAATCTACCAAAGTTCCCACGCCAGCCAAATAACAACCGTTAAATTGCACGCTGCACTTTTCAAGTGATTGATTTGTGTATTGAAAAGTATTGTTTTCGAAACAGAGAAGAAAAAACTTTCTGGAACATCGGTTAGCCAATGACCCAAGCAAAACAAGTTCTTACGTCGCACGTATGCTGATGGATATGTTAGCAGTAAAGAGACATCATCTGATGATTAAAGCGATATAAGAGCCGGTTTTTGAAACGTATTTTGGACAACTGCATTCCCATATATGTTGTATGCAAATCATCAGACTAAAAACCGCGCAGTATTAGCGCAATAATTTGCATACACTACATAGGAATGCAGCGTCTAAGTTTCAAAAACAGGCTGTTATAGGGCGTTAACGTTTTGGGAAAAAAGCACCCGATTCTTTGCGTTTTATTCTTAGCTACCACCTATGCGTCCCTAAGCACCCTAAGCTAAGCTAAGGTCCCTAAAGCCCCTAAGGCCCCAAAGGTCTCAGCTAAGCGTCGGGTTCAATCTGGGCCGTATTTATTATTTTGTTGATTGGGTAACACCTTGTACGCGTATTCCATAACTCGTCTTCGATATACTGAATTTCAAAAAAGAAAATGACCACAAAAATAGTGCAGTTTAGATATTTAGATCACTGTGATTTCGCAGTGTAAAGAGTTACTTTGTTTGGAAACAGCGTAATTTTACACTCAGCAACTAGATTTTACATCAATCGTCTACGGAAAAATAAACACATCAAAATAGGAAAGAGACAGGTGTATGTTTGATTAAAAATATTAAAAATACGATATTTGCGCACAGAATTTGCACAAACTAGAACATTTTTAGAACATGAATTAGTACCATATGAATTATAGAAAAAAAAACATTTGAAAATAAAATTTTAAGAGTTAGTTTAAGAAAGATTTTTGTTTCAATTTTATTATTTTTGATGTTCTGATCTGTTTATCTAAAAATTAAAAGCTAAAAATAAACCAATCTTATTATATAAAGGAGACGAGTTTACTTTTTGTTTGTGTGAACGGAACGAAAATTAGAATATCTAAAAAGCTATAAAAGGAGAGTCCATTCTTGGGCAAGCGAAATTCGAATCTTATTTCATGATTTTTTCAAGATACGTCACAAACGTTTCACATAAGTATGCTCACTGTTCCTGCATTTTAAACTTTGCAAGTCGCCTCAGGCGGCAATAGCCCTCTGGTAAATAATAAATGTAGTCGGTTGGTAACTCATAAACATACAAAACATATTACTAATTTCAAGGTTAGCTTCTGGAAATGTTGGGAAAGTGTATAGGTGTATGTCTATGTATATGAATATGATATCGTAAACTCATTATATATATTAAAAAAATAACTACCGTATACAACGGTTTACAAAAACAAATTTCGATTTCCATTAGTTTCATGCAAATTGATTTGAGAAAAAGAGAAAACAAGTAGTGAGATAACATGTAATTCAGAGATAAACAGAAACGCGAGACTGAGAGAGAGAGGTTTTCAATGAGAACCCCAGAGGAGCAGACGGCGGGCACTCGTGCTTTTTGTGTGCGGGCGCCAACTGGGCAAGGAAGGAATAACAAAAGTGCATTTGACACGGGAGCGGGCACCCACGAGGACAGACTGGGAGCACCGCCGGGTTGGAGCAACAAAACATTCAAAAAGTAAAAACTTCCAGATTCACAAAGTTGCCGATCAAAAAAGAATGAAATGGGGCATTGTTAGGAGCAACGGACCAGATTTTCTCTCTCGCGGCAACTTTGCCCTATGTTCGCCAAGTTCTCGCGAAAGAATGGCGAGGGTCTGGCGAGCGTTTGGCGAACCAAAGACGCGACAAGAAAAATGAAGCAAAACTATAACTCTAGACAAATTAGGGAGGAAGGCCTGGTTAAAAGTGAATGTATCTAACTGCTCTCGTGATGGTTTTTATCCCCGGAAATATGCCCCATGTCCATGTCTGGGCAAAAAAAGCAAGATAAGAATCAGACAATGACTTTATAAAAAAAGTAAAAAGAAAAATCAATAACTAAGCGTAAATATAAAGTTATTGCGTAACAGAAAACAATCAAATTTTATTTTTCTGCTGGCTAATAATTGTTACATACACATAGGGATATAGGACGATTTTCAAGTGCTTTCATAGTTTTATTCATCGTAATAAAATATGGGCAAAGGAACTATATGTCTGTCTAATCAAGGCGATGCTTACACCGTCGTAAGTCTTAGAGCTTAGAGTCGCACTTAAACCTCGTGCGAGAAAGGGAGTTATCACGTATTATTTACGTTTATATACTATCGCGCCTGCATGTTTGCGACTCGGCTGCGTGAATAAATCAAAACACAAAGAATGTTTATAAGAGACTGCAAAAGATAAACCCCACGTGTGTGAAGGTACTCTACTCTGACTATGCAGTTGCACAACTCGATAATGATTGAGTTTGAAAGTTTGAAAGTTTGAAACACAGCAGAAATATTCCTTGGTACTATTGATAAAACTTTGCGTAATCACTGTGATCCGTGATATATTACTGATGAAACTCTACATTTTACTTACTTACGAAACATCGTAATTGCTTACGAAACTTCGTAGTCAATTATGAAACCGATGAAGTAAGCGCTGATAAAACTCCGCGACAAGACCGCGACCATGTACGCAGTAAGTACGAAGTATGTTGGAGTGATGGCGCGCCTTAGGTGCGCGCGCACCCCTGGCGCGTACTCTCGCACCCTAAATCTGGACCACTTCTCTTCGCGCTTTCTTTGCGAAAACTTTGTGTTGTATTTTAGACTTGGTATACCTGGAATGTCCAGTCCCTTATTCTGCTCATTCTGTCTAAATTGCTGAAAAAAGTATAACATAGCTCATCTTCCCAAATCTACAGAAACCGATCTTTTTCAAAAATGGAGCAAAATGTCATGCATGACCTTGGAAAAACGTGCGCAGTTGTCCCAACCGATTTGTCTTTTCTAAAAGTTCGCCCCGAACTATAGTATATTGGCATTAGCGCATTAGATAGAGAACCCGCAAACAAGTGTATGTGTGTATGTGTATGTGATATATGCGTGAAAGCGTGTTGTATATGTGAGAGTGTGTGTATATGTGCATATATGTATGCACATGTGTGTCAGTCCGTATGAGAAGGTGTGTATATGTGTGCATGTGTCTTGTATATGACGTTGTCCATATGTTTATGTGTGCGTGTGTGTGCTTGTACATGTGTGCGAGTCCGCATGAGTATGTTTGTGAACATGTGTATGTTTCTATGCGTGTGTATGTTTGTGCGTATGTATGTGCATATGTGTACGTATGTGTGAAAATGTGTGTATATCTGTACATATGTATGTGCAGTCCGTGTGAGAATGTTTGTGACCGTGTATGCGGGTTTCTACGTGTGCGTGTGTTTGTCATGTGTTTGTGCGTATGTGTATGTATGTGTGTATGTGTTGTGAGTATGTATGTACATATGTATGTGCGTATGTATGTGCGTATGTGTATGTATGTGTGTATGTGCTTGCGCATTCGTCTTGGTGTATGTCTGTCTATGTGTTTACGCGTGCGTGCATATGTTTGTGCATTGATCATCGAAGGGGAAGCACAACTTTTTGTTCTAACGGCAAAACACTCAACACACGAGGGTGTTTGTGAGGAATTTACTTGGTAATCCTTTCTCTTGAAAAATTGTGTAAAACGTGATCTCTCACCACTCTCTCGTAATCTCTCTCTCTCAATCTCTCTCTCACTGGCGGTCTCTCTTTCTCTCTCATACTCAATTTCAATCTCTCTCAGTAATCTTTCTGACTTCCCTTTTCTCTCTCTCTCTCTATCTCTCTATCTCTCTTTCTCTCTTGCAGTCTCTCTCTCCCACCTCTCTCTCTCTCTTGCAATCTCTCTCTCTCTCTCTGTTTTAAATTAAATATCAATAAGCTTACCTTTACACATGTACCTTATGTCCCTTTTCACCGTTTTTCTGTCTTCACTGTATTTATTGTCTTAATTATGTATGTTTGTGCGCACCTTTGTGGTGTAATAAATTATTATTATTATTATTATTATAAAAGGCCGAATTTTATCTGCCCATAAACCGACTTACCATCCAAAATCACAGAAAGTATACCAGATAGCGGCCAAAAAGTGGGTTTGCGGTCTCTATCAAATGATAAGATCCCGATATGATAAAGTTGTTTTCTTTCTTGATTATCAAAGCCGCCCGCCGACCTCATGACATGTGCAGATAAAGATAATGTCATATTTTAAGGAAAAAGAAAAGAAGTGAACTAACGAGAATTGGCGAAAAGCGCTCTGCACTACCTAAAGGGATTTCGCGAAAAAGGAATTCGCCGTCAAACATAGAGTTTTATTCACATCTTTGTGGGTTCAGGCGCGCGCAAAACAAGGCGATTCTGAATTCCCTGTGAGAAAAATGTGGAATTTATCAAATGTGGGAAGTTATCAGCTTATTATTAGCTATGGAGCTCGATGTTGAATGAGCTTGAAAAAAATTGGCGCCTCATAACTTCTTATATTTTTCTCGTTGGATTCTGCAACAGCGCTAAAAACTCTACCTGAAATTGTATTCATATGTAACAATTTCTCCCTCGACTGTCTGACACTTCCCTTGTTAGCAAAGTGCGACCCCCGGAAATAACGCGTTTCATGTGCGCCAAAAGTGTGCCAAATCAGTGCGGGCCCTTCTCGCTGATTTTATGGCCTTTCTCAACTTCTCTCTGCCGCACCAAAGCAATGTGTGCATTGCACCTGAACGTGACCGCGAGTTTGCCGCGTGCAATTTTCTAGTCAAAGACACGTGTCAACCAATGAAATACACGTGAACGTTCTAAAAGCTCTTGGTCTCCTTTAAGGATTAAGGGCACTAAACCTGGCAAAGTTGTTTTGCAATTTTCTGAAAACGCATGACCGATAAGAAAAACGTGCAAAGTTTGCATTATTTGCTGGCATTATGTTTTTGATAGCGAAGGCAGGTTCGTATACTTGCATGCCCAATAAGTGGCATGAGCTTATGGGCTATGGGGAACATAACGCTAGACCTACATTGGTTACAATATTATTCTGTCTCACAATCAGGCATAACGAGTATCCGACCACTTTGCATAGACGTTCTAATTGGAAACAAATTATTACCGTATACCGCTCGTGATAAATGTTTAGCTCTTGCGTACTGTTGCATACAATTAGTTTCATACTGTGGCCTTCTGGCATTCACATATAAACACGTAGTTTATATAAATATTTGCAGCAGTTCGTCCCATTTTATTTGCAAAATAGTGGTCATTGGTGCCCAAAAACCATCATGTGTTTAAAGGTCGAAAAGTAACGTTCGCCACGCTCCCTTTTCAATAAAACGGCAAAAAGAAGATTAATTTTCCGATTTTCAGGGATATTTCTCTCGCAGTTCTCATGGTCAGCAAATGAAAAAAAAATTGTAGAACATAAGCTTTTCAGTACGTGAGAATAGAGTATAGTGGAAAGTTGAGTATTATTAAAGGGTCGGGCCTTTAAAATATATTTCATTATATAAAGTATAATAAAGTCGCAATGTGCTACAATAAAGTGATAAGCTATGCATTATGAATGTAATATGATACGAGCTCTGAGCACATTATTGCAAGCATTCGGTACGAATAGATCGAAATGAATAGATATTTTTGACAGTTGAATGAGTGGTAATACTATGGCACGGTACGATCCTTAGACGGTAGATACTACCGTACTACGTACCCTATGCAGTCATGTTACCCGGGTTTCTATTCCTTGCCTACTTGCCTACTTCAAAAACCGGTCGGTATTTCGCTTTAATAAACGACTTCTAGGAGATCTACGTTGGAAGTAATCCTGACATATTCTAGAAATAGTTGTTTGTTGGTGTGCTGCTGGAGGGATGCCGTCATTTTGAACAGATATTTTCCAAAATCAGAGCTTCTTGCGACTCCCAGTATATGATTCAGTTTGTAGTCTTTTCCACTGCAGGTTGCACATCTCATTAATTAGTGTTCACCTATGCTATGTTTGATTAACTCCCAATTTAATCACGTCTGACCCCTACCGGTTAGTTTTAGTTTTAGTTATGTATTTCATGTTTATGTTTATGTTGTGTTGTATTATTATTTCATGTCTAGAATTATACTAGGTTTTAAGAATTCTGTTTGTATAATTGTAGCTACATTTTCGTATTTTTTGCAGGATGTTTGTTGTTCCTGATGATGGCGTAAGCCGAAACCGGTCGAATAAAGCACTTTAATACGTGTTTTTGAATCATATACTGGGAGTCGCAAGAAGCTCTGATTTTGGAAAATATCTGTTCATATTCTAGAAACTAGCAACCAGAATCTCCTAGGTTTTTTAAGATTTAAGAATAATTATTTTACCTTTCTGGCCATCCGAGTGCGAATGTAGTCATTTTGTACGCGATTAGTTGTCGGTTATCTTTGGGGAAAAATATTAGAATGTGGCTAGGAAGTGGCACGCAGTGGGTTGGACAGTTGAGCGAACTTTGTTGTTGCGGTGCGGCGACCGCAAAAAACGAGCACGTGCTGAGAGAGTGAGAGAGAGGGAGAGAGGGAGGGGAAGAGAGAGGGGGAGAGAGAGAGAGAAGAGAGAGAGATAGGGAGAGAAGCTTGCGGAGAGAGAGTCGGAGACGAATAGGGTGAAGCTCAACGATGGAGGTCAAGAGAAGAACAAACTAGCGAGCAGCAGCGGTCATTCGTAATCATCCTGCAAAAGATCTAAAGAGCGTAGAGAGAGGGAGAGAGGGAGAGAGACAGAGAGAGAGAGGGAGAGGGGGAGAGAGAAGGAGAGAGAGAGACAGGAGGAGAGATGGAGAGAGAGATGGAGAGAGAGAGAGAAGAGAGAGAGAGAAGAGAGAGATAAAGAGAGAAACGGGCAAAGTTTAGATTAAGCTGCAAGGTGTAATAATGCCTAGAGCCTACGGCCTATGGTCCAACTAAAAGCGCACGTAGATAGAGTAAAGTAGGCAAACTGGAAAATTCTAATAAATATGTGATTATTGAGAAGAGACATGCGTCGTAGGAGTATTTTCGTACAAACTAACGAATAGGAGCCTATAGGGCCGGACCGTGTATTTCAGGCGCGGGACACGCGCGAAGTTCGCAGCTCCTGCGAAGACGGGTGTCCCCAACTTCCCCAACCAACGTAAATGGGTAAAAAGCCGTTCATCGTATCACATAAATAAGCAAAAGGAAATTCACATTATAATAAATAAAGGTAAAAATTGTAAAAAAAAATACTACTAGTTTACAAATAAAGAAACCGAGAGCCGATTACCGCGGTGACCGGAGGAGCATCTATATACTATATACAAGGCTTCTTTTTCCAAAATTTATAAATATTCACAGGAATGCGAATGGATTTGCTCAAAGCTTAAAGCGAAATACCGGCCGGTTTTTGAAACACATCAATTACACCAACATTCTGCTTCAGCTTATGCAAATGAACATAAATTAGAATAAAAAATCGAGCTAAATTCGAGCTAAATTCGAGCAACTTTGCATAAATACGTAGGAATTCAGTTGCAAACGATGCGTTTCAAAAACAGGCCCGTATTTCGCTTTAAACATGGGACACAAGTTTAAAGTGTATAGATATGTGTCTACACTCATGAGAGGCTTCTGTTTCTCTAGCCTCTATTCTTAACCTCCATTCTCTAGTTATTCAAAAAAAGTTTCTCCGGAACCCTCCACTTTTTGTACACTCTAGAAGCACTCAGTAATGGCGGCTTTAGCAAAATTCGATGGCATTTTTCCATGCAACAGCAGGCTACAAACTACAGATTCCTTCTAATTAGCATATCGTTGTAAGCTACGTACAACCACTAATTAGCCACTAATTAGCCTAATATTCTAATTTTAATCCCGGTTACAAACTACAACTATTGCGCCACGCTTTTGTATTTTGATACTGTACGTTCTCTCTATAATACTATACATTCGTTTTTGTTTTGAAATTTGAGTTTTCACCCAAATAATTTTTATTTAAAAAATATTTTAGTTCACCTAATATTGATAATCCGAATTCAAATGATATAGTATTTTTATTATTATGATGCTTGCAACATTGTTATTTTGTTATTTATTTTTTTATTTTTTATTTTTTTAGCAAAGCAAATGTTTCAATTTCAATGTATATATTCTCCTATATGTTTGTGTCCATACATACGAATGTTATCAACAAAATTACGAAAAGAAGTTGCTATTATAACAAGTATTTTAATTTCGCTGTAATATTTTTTGTGCTTTTTTTACACAATAACTCAAGATATCAGTCAAGCTTGTGTAAAATAAATGCTTATTATGGGGTTTCCATGTATGCGATTCGCACCTGCAAAAATGTCAAACCGCTGTCCATGTTCGAGTCGATGTAAATGACATTGTCCGGCAGCGACTTTGGATCTGGTATGGATCTATTTCAAAATAGTACGGATCTATTTCAAATAGCACGTGTCTGATGCGGTTCCGTTCCAAATAGCACGGGTCTGGGGCACTTTCGCTGCAGGGCCATGTCAAACGTGCGATTCGCATGGGTTACGGTAGACAGTTGACATGCATGTAAAATGACTTGAACATGGACAGCGGTTTGTCATTTTCGCAAGTGCGAATCACATATGGAAACCCCATAATTCGCAGGTGTATCCTCGGGTATTGGAGGTGCTACGGCTGAACTGTTTGCAAAAAATAACTACAAATTATCGTTCAAGCGAAATACCAGCCGGTTTTTGAAACACATCGCGTACACCAGCATTCTTATGCAGCTTATGCAAATGAACATAAATTAGAGTAAAAAAGCGAGCGAAATTCGAGCAAATTAGCATAACTGGAATTCAGTTGTCCACTGTGCGTTTCAAAAACCGGCTGGTATTTCGCTTTAACAGGAAGGTGTGCATTAACCTTACTACTTTAGGAAGTAGCACGTAACCGAGATGTACCTTAGGCCCTTAGGCTTAGGTACAAGTGTCACTCGTGAGTTATATTTCAACCCGACGCATATTGAGATCAACTCCCGGTTGATGTTCGTACGATTTTTATAAATAAATGAATAAATCTTTTACGCTACAAGAGCGTGCACCTTTATTTTATTCAAGGGAGTTCAGATTTCAATTTCATTATGACATGTTCTGCAGAGGTCCTGAGCAGTAGGCTACGAGTTCCAGATTTGATCCTTTTATAGAAATCTTTATTATAACATCGAGCAAATAAATAGAAACGAAAAGAGTAAAGCGAAAGGAAACAAATACATTATTTACAGAGAAACCTGCATTGGAACAAGTACAGAGAGAATGTGTTGAGTCTGGAATGAACGTAAATCCTAGACTCGAAATGGTCACCAAATGGTCGTTGTTGTTAGTAGCCGGTCGCCAAATGGTTTTGCAATCAATCCGTTTTCCTTTCAGTATATGGGGAGTTGCTACCCACGCATTGGGCCGGGTTGGGGCTGTTCACGAAGTCGCTGAAGGGATATTATTCCTTGCGCGTAGCAGGTCTTCATTCACCACTGGAGACCTACTGACGATAGGCGGAGGAAAGGGGATAATGCATCCTAGGTGAAAGGGCATTTAAAGCGGTATAACAGCCGGTTTTCCGAATGCAGTTATATATACGTTTCAAAGAGATTTGTTAGGAGATTACATAGGACAAAATACTATACCTTCCAAAGTGGATTTGACACATTTTTGCATTGTAGCTCAACATTAGCCGCCATATCATAGAGTTTGCTTGCAGTGAGTTTCATAACGCTTTTCCTTGCAGTATAGTGGATAATTTGTGATATTGAATAACACCCTTTTGTGAAGTGTTTTATTACTACACGTATTTTGAGGATTGTACATTATACCATCATGTATGTTATAATAAAAATGTTCCCTCCATCACGTATGTTGTTTGTTTTCTTGTTTGTCCCTAAATTCTTGTAAAGCTAACACCGACTTTTGCCGTAGTAAAAAAAATGCCATGCGCAACGGCCGCTTCAGCGAGACCACAGACTTGTATTTTAGTTTGATCATTATTTTTATTTCATTTTATTTAGTTTGCTTAAAGGAGGAGGCTCACGAGAATGAAGTGCTCGAATGGTTTCCTTTTATCGAAAGATGATGGTATTAAGTTCCGAAAGACATGCTTTACAATGCAAAAGCTTTTAACTGGAAGGAGTAAATCAATATAAAACGATGAATTCTATCAAAATTTTGGATCGTAAAAAATAGTTGATTTCATAGTGGGCATGCAAATTTGTGTGGCTTGCAAAAGATTGTAAATTTGCAGTGTAGCTTTGCAGTCTATCTCATACGATAGGTTATTAGTATTTATTGAATTAGAGTTCTTAGATTATTAATTCCTCCAACTAAGCGCTGAACCTATAATACTTGTTTTTGAATAAACAATTTAATTCGAAAAAGGAACATTTGAGCACTTCATCTCGTGAGCTCCTCTTAAAGGATCGCAGTCACTACAAATCATCATTTGCTTCGAGTTTATTGTATTAGTAAAGAATAAAAAAAAATACTTTAACAAAACCTAATAATTGAAATTCAATCAGGGATGAACAGTAGAGAAGTAGTTGATTAACTACCGCGGATTATGAAACGGTAGGATATGCCTGCAGACCCTGCAGTATATGTAAAGATAAATATGCAGATATTTGCCGAAATAATTTGCATACTCCCGATCGGGAAGCAGCTGTATGAACACGTTTCGTGATCCTGCGGTCGTTAAGTAGAACTACTTTTCTACTTGTTCACTCCCTGAGTTGGAATTCAAATTATTCGGTTTTGGTAAAGTATTTGTCTCTATTCTTTACTAAATACAAGTAAACTCGAAGAAAAACGACGATTTTGTAGTGACTGCGATCCTTTAATATGGAATTTCATTAGCGTATAAAAAAACCTCCCTCTATCACATCAATGTTGTTTGTTTTCTTGTTTGTCATATATTCTTCTTGTAAGGTGACAGAGATACTCATAGCACCCGCGCGGTAGCCAGTGATTTCACGCTCCACTTAACCGATACACATCATAGAGACATTCATACCACTGCTCATACCGGCAGAGTCATTGGTAAGTAGAGAAGAAGTAAAGAAAGTATCGCTATCAAGGTCGTATGCGGAAGTTATGTCTTTATAACTATACTATGTAGATGTAACGCCGGTAAGAATAGAAAACAAGGATGGTACTAGAACCTAGCACTTTGATAGAGATAATATGGGTAATCTTTTTTTATTGTATTCTATAGAGTAGTACCAGATAAGTCAGTTTTAACCAGGTAAGTTTGCTGGACACTCAAAAAATCCACATTTACATTCGTTTTTGACTTACAGTGCCCAAAGTTGAAAGCGAAATGCCATCTGGTTTTTGAAACACACCGAGTACACCAGCATTCGTATGCAGCTTACTTATGCAAATGAACGTAAATTAGAATAAAAAATCGAGCTAAATAGGCTAAATTCGAGTAACTTAGCATAAATACATAAGAATTCAAGTGTCGACAATGCGTTTCAAACACCGGCCGGTATTTCGCTTTAAACTATTCTATAGCCATCGTCGCGTCCCTGACGAGCCATATCCAAGTATTGTAAACCTTGGATCCAACGAATCAAACCTGAGTTCAGCAATTTACATAACACTACTCAATTACAATTGTCAGTGCTTTTCAAGGACAGCCACTATAGAAATGTATTGTTATAGAAATTGACTCGGTTCCAATTACCAAAAACGTACGTGCATCCTATAGGATAATTCACACTGCAACGCCAAGGTCGCTAGTTGATTGTTGTACAACTTTCTTGAAACTGGAGTGGGTATTAAGGAATAATCCAAGATGGCAACGCAAAACATAACAGTTTAGTTGGAATCAACTTTCTACTCACTATCGAGTTCCTAGAGATAATGTGTATAGAACAAGTGAAGCCACAGTGGTACAGACTAGAGAGGTACGTTAGCGGTGCTTGGGCTTAGGCTTAGGGCCAGTCTACTGTTTAGGCTTACGAGGGAGATCGGGCGGAAGGGTAATCTACAAAAAAATCCAGGTCTCCTTGCACGAAGCACATATAATATTTCTCAACATTGCACCATTAGCACCAAAGAACCAAAGTCTCCACCATTTCTAATGATCTTCCCTATACCAATTTCCCTTAGCACCATTACTTCCGGCTCAATCCCTTCTCGTTTGGGATGTAATTGTTTATGTATGAATTGGTGGATTGCAAGATGAGGGCCCACCATATCTGCGCACCAAATCGGTTAGAGCGAGAGAGAGAGAGATAGAAAGAGAGTAAGAGAGACACAGAGAGAGACAGAGAGAGAGAGAGAGAGAAGGCGATTAGTTGATTATGTCTGACATCTCTTCATTCTGCACGATCTCTAGCAGATTTGTATCCAATTTGCTCATGTTTCCCGTGGGAATTTTTGCCAATTATACGGATGAAGCCCCATCGACTCCAGCTTATACCAACAATGAGGAAATGAGCAATAGCAATGATTGCTAAGCGAAGGAAACCTCGTAACATGCACCATCATTGGTCGTACCATTTTTCGAGTACCTGACCCTTTAAAGGGAAAATGTTCCCGGGGTTGAAGCTTACGGTAATATTTAGATGGATACATTCATGACATTTCGGCTGTTTATCCTTATAACGATGCATCACAGAAAAACGAAATAAAAAAACCACAAAAAAACCGTCGTTGGACCATCACCAAATAGTGTTTACCGAAAAAACCATCTGGTGATTGGTTCGTGACTGGTTCGTGATCACTTGGTGACGGTTCTCGATAAAACTTGGTCGCGAGTTGGTCACCAAATGGGCAGGCGGCACGAAAAAAAAACAGTGAACCGTCACCAAATGGGTTCACCCATTTCCTATGTTACCATACAGAACTGTC
Source organism: Pelodera strongyloides (assembly GCA_036852015.1). Lineage (NCBI taxonomy): Eukaryota > Metazoa > Nematoda > Chromadorea > Rhabditida > Rhabditidae > Pelodera > Pelodera strongyloides. Next base: position 69,687 of record JAANDG010000338.1, on the reverse strand, counting down.
CCGTGATAACTTTGGAAATTCTCATATTGAGGACACTTTATTTTCCCCACAAAATAATTTCCCACACAAAGTTGACTTCCTCGCAGAGCAGAACCGCAATTCTATTCTATTCCCCGTTCATTTATTCAATCATTGCCCATATTTGTCGTACCTATAAAAATGTTTGCCCAATTGGCGCCGGTTTGCAATTGTGCTCATTCCTTTTGACGCCTATTGCCTATTGACGAACGTTTGTCGTAAAGTGTTCCCGATAGTCAAGTGGACTGTTGTGTACCTTATAAGGATCTTGCCGCACTTGTATTCATGGGGCTACAGTATGCTGTTGAGGGGTGTATTAGTATGTAATATTTTGATATATTTTGATTTCGGTGATCGATTGAACGGTCGTAAAAAGGCAGCTTTCAATAACAGAGATGACAAGCACGGTTAAAGCGAAATACTGGCCGGTTTTTGAAACGCACTGTTGACACCAGTATTCTTATGCAGCTTATGCAAATGAGCATAAATTAGAATAAAAAATCGAGCTAAATTCGAGTAAATTAGCAGAAATACGTAAGAAATCAGTTGTCCACGATGTGTTTCAAAAACCGGCCGGTAGTTTGCTTTAAAGATAGATGGACCTGGCATCCTTACAATTGTCACCTTCATGGCTTCCAACTTCTAACAATATTAATATTATTATATCCACCTCGCATTGTTGTCCTATCCACTTGACTTCTGCAAATATCTCACAACATTCGACATATGAACACAATACCCGCGTGAGGCATATTTGACTGTTTGCCGTGTTCATGCTGTGCAAACTAATGCAAATCCAATATGTAGAGTAAACTGTGAGGGCCAGTACCTCTTTCATAGGAAATGGGTGAACCCATTTGGTGACGGTTCACTATTTTTCGTATGTCTGCCCATTTTGGTGACAAATTCGGACCAAATCTTGACCCAGTTTCATCGGAAACCGTCATCAGATGGTCTTCAAATGGACACTAAGTTTTCGGGAAGAAACATTTGGTGGTCGGCTAACAACGGTTTTTTGTGGTTTCGGCAATTATTTCGTTTTCCTGTGTTGGGGACACTTTTCCTGTTATTGGGCAAGATCAGAGCTGGCCTAGGCTCCATGCTTTGGTCTCCTAAGGTGTCCAGAGTCTAGGGGTATTGGCTTTAGAAATGGGTACGTTTAGGGACTAAGTTCTGGGCCGTTGCGGGTGAGCCCAGGCAGAGCCCAGGCTCTGGAATACGTACTAACTGATAGATATACGCATTTCAGTGGAAGTGTTTATTGTTCATTTTCCTTCATTCAGTAAATATCTTTCACCAAGTATTAGTACTAATTGCAACTTGCCTTAGTGATCCGGTGGTGTAGGGGTAGTGTTCTCGTTTAGTAACCAAAGGTCCCTGGTTCAATTCCTACTCTACTCATTATATACGTTTCAAGTCATTGATAAATAGACGAGTTCTGTGTGACTACAGTCTTTGGCATTTATTGTCTTTGTTGCACTGTCAAAATATCATGTTTTAGTATCCCAAAAAAACGTTCGTATTTCCGTAAAAACTATTCGTATTGTGAAACTGAACATGAATATTTAAAGCAGTATTGTACCTACTTTGGGAAATTTGCATATGATACTCATATCCTATGTATCCTACGTAAATTTTGTGCCGGAGCTTGCCTGACGGACACCAAATTTGCATAGGAATTTCCCAAAGTAGGTACAATACTGCTTTACTATGAGAAATTTAAAAAAATCCTCCTGTAGTTTAAAAATACGGTAAATTGGAGCATAATTGGAAACCCCATATATTTTCTTAATATAAACAGACGTTGCGTGCGTAAAATGAATGTCCTTATAGTTCGCTTCCCCAACAAAGAAAGAAACATTAACCATTTGCCGGTTGAATTTGGAAACGGGTCCGTGAAGTGAACAGATGGTCATGAATTTTCACCAAATCAAGTCAACGCACGCATTTCAAACAAAATGATTTTAAGCGATATGGCATATTTTATGCAAATTTCTGTGCTGTTCAGTGCGTTTACGAAATATTATAGCAAACAATTAGCACATAATACGTGGGATACAGTTGACGAGTACATGTTTCAAAATCACGTACCCTACCACTTTAGTGTCGGTGGCAAATCAAAAATTGACATACAACACGTGGGAATGCACATGTCACAAACCACGTGCCATACCGCTTTAATTCAGCCCAGACGCTATAGAAATTGTTTGGAAACTGCGGCGGTAAATTGGTTTTGAACCGTAAAACATCAAAAGAAACGGGTACACAGATGGTCCAGTGAATCATAGGCGAATTAGAAATTCTGGGTTTTAATGGTGTTGAGGACAAATTTAGTCTTCCTTTTATGTATTATTTATTGTTATGTTACTTTTCTTTTTCTCAGATGTACTTACGTTTTTAAAGTTTATAATTAGACAAATCGTTCAAATAAACCTTTTTTGTATAAAATTGTGAACAATCGCTTTATTTCTTCCTTTTACATTTTGGTTTCTTGGTTGCTACATACATAGTATAAGGCTGGTTCTATACAATTTATTTTTGTTCGCGCACCCATTGTGCGTCATCAATCTCTTAGATGGCGCCCTCTTTGATATTGTAACAGGTGTGCGCACTTTGAGTAATGCGCCCGCTGTTCGCACCCGCGTGTCAACAATAGGTAGATAGGATAGTAAAGAAACGGGAATATCATAAATCCATCAAGATAATCAGACAGGGTTGTATTCGAAAGTGTCTCGATGCCAAATATCAGTAGAGAACACACATATACACACACACGCACACACACATACACACACGTACACACATACGTACGACACACACATACACACACACGCACACACGCACACACGCACACACACACACACACACGCACATACGTACGCACACACAAACGCACCGACACACACACACACACACACACACAAAAGCAAATACGTCGTTATGATGATCACATTTCCGAGTACATTTCCATTGAGTACCATCCCAGAGTAGACAAGGTACCAAAGCTACCTCGATACTCCAAATGGTCTGTGGAAATTGGTATTCGCGGATACCTCTCCTATCGTTCTCCGGGTACCAAGTACCAACCCAGGGTTCTACACCAATTTGAAACTCCAAAAATGGTGCGCAGGAAATGTAGAGTAGGCAATTGACATGTCACCCTGGTTTCCTTAGAAGGAAAAGGAACCCCACTCTGAAAGGGAAATTCCGTGCCGACACGAAATTGGTCGTAAATTACAGGTGTAAGGGGTTTCGAGGGTAGTAGGTAAATGTTTCTCTCTCTCTCTCTCTGTCTCTCTCTGTCCCTCACGCTCTCTCTCTCTTCCTCTCTCGCTCTCTCTCTGTCTCTCCCTCTCTTGCTCCTGGAAACCTTATATACCCCCACCTTAGTTGCGACTGGCAATTAGAGACTCTGTCATTATAATTGCTGGCTGCCAATAACCCCTGACATTACGCGTTCTGGACACCTGAGTAAACACTAGTAGTAACATCAGAGTCGATCGCGACTAGCCATATACAATTGCGGAATATGTTTAAAGCGAAATACCAGCTGGTTTCTGAAACGCATCGTGGACAACTGAATTATTACGTATTTATACTAATTTGCTCTAATTTAGCTCGATTTTTTATTCTAATGTATGTTCATTTGCATACGTCGCATAAGAATGCTGGGATACGCGAAGTGTTTCAAGAACCGGCAGGTATTTCGCTTTAAATCCGGTATGACATGTGGTTTTGAAACGTATTCTTCGAAAGAGATTCCGTGTATTATATATAATCTGTGCCCTTCCCGGTGAGCACAGCAAATTTTTAATTACAGTATGAAGAACAAGTTTACAGTCCACATACGCTACTGCTTTAATCCAAACTGTGATTAATAATTCATACAGATCACGCCATATTCAAATGTTATTGTTACACTGTTAAGCTCCGATAAAATGCAGTTTCGAGAGCTTTATATTTTTAAACTAATTATTGATTTATATACTGATTTCTAGAGTTTATACCTTTTTCTTGTTAGGGCACATAAATAAAGTTGTGTAAAATGCATGATCCCTGAGTATTTGTATTTTGCATATTTTTCTTTTTTTATCTGTAGTTCGTAGTTCATAGTTCGTAATCACTTCTAAAAAGCGGGTAGGGTGAAGATAAATACTACACTTTTATAAAACACTTTAAAAAAAATAGTTTCAGTTCGTAGTTCACATCAGAAAATATGGGCGGAGCTAAGAGAGGAAAGTAGTAATTAGCATACCACGCTCACCTCACTCTATGTGTGCCCACTTTAGTGGCGCATCATAATCGGCTTATTCCTTAACCCATCGTTTACCCGAGGAATTAGAAATTACCCACTTACCCAGTTCTAAACCTCCCTTCTCTTTCCTTTCTGTACCCAGTGAATGCGACCCGTTCACCTTTACTAATGGACATTAACGTTTCGTTGTAGCTGTGGCGATATTGATTCGTTAAAGCGGTATAACAGCCGGTTTTTGAAGCCCAGTATGATGCGACCCGTTCACCTTTACTAATGGCCCCAATGGCATAATGGACTTGAGCTTCGTCAAAGGCCAAGGAACGTTCAATTATAATTGTAGTAAATATATATATTATCTTGTTGGAAACAAATTAGACGCGCTCCTGCCTTCCCTAAACATAGTGGCACCCTTCACCTTTACTAATGCTGCGTAGATATTGATCGCCTAAAGCGGTATAACATCCGGTTTTTGAAAAGCATGTTGAATCACTGCATTTAGTGCATTATATCAATTATATGCAAATTAGTTTGATTGCAATAAAAAATCGAACCCAATTCGACTCCACTTACCATTAGCATAAACGCGTGGGAATGAAATGAGGTGTCCAACATACGTTTCCAAAAACCGGCTGTCATATTGCTTTAATAAAACCCTTTTATACTACAGATGCTCACAGGAATTAATTTTTAAGGAGCTGATCACTCAATTTTATTTTATTGGTAGAAATTTAAATTTATATAATCGAATAACAAATGGACGTGTCATCGTCCGCAATCAATAATATATTCAAGCGGTATGGTACGTGGTTTTTGAAAAGAAAGGTAGACAACAGCATTCCAATGTATTACAAAAAAAAGACATGTAAGCTTGTATGCATATGATGGCATTCCCGGCACAGAATGAAAGACAATTTGCATATAAAACAAGGGAATTTAGTTGTGCAGTATTTGTTTAACAAACCGCGTGTCATACCGCTTTGACTGAATAGAAGCAAAATCAATGAATACCCAACACTTTTCCAGAAACGCTCTAAAAATTCACCAAGGAGCTGGTCGTGTGCTGATTGGCTGCTGACAGCTGGGGGCGTGGTCTACTTGGAATACGCTCCTCCCCCTTTACTGGGACTTCAAACTCTTCTGCTCTATATATTGACAAATTTCCAGCCCGAATAATCGATATCACTTTCAAGCAAAAAGGAAATTTGCATATCACCAACTCTATCAGGAACCAATCATGTTCTGTAAGTGATTTTGTTATATTTATATTGTTTACGTATGTTACGTTTGAAAACGAATGTGTTTAGTTTATTTATTAATTAATTTGACAACACAGTTTGCAAGAGAAAATGATGTTACAACACTGATATTTCTGTTCTTGAACCAAAAAAAATGATAAAAAGCCAATAATTTAAAAAAAAATTAATTTTTCAGTTTAGACATTGACGCGCAAATCACTGTGAAAGTAGTATTCGAGAATTATTTATAAATTTTCTTCAACCGCGGTTTATTTACAAAGTTACTGCTCAAATCGCTTGCAACATATTCACATTTTCTTCGCACTATTCCAACTTCTTGATAATATTCTAATTTTCTTGGCGTTATTCCAGTTTCTTTCGCAATACTCGGATTTCTTCGTCAATGTTCCAATTATTGAATTTTCCTGTTAATTTCTTGATTTCTGTGGATGTATTACATTTTTTTTGGCACTATTCCAATTTCCTTAGTAATATTCTAATTTTCCTTGGGCTCCTGACCCAGCGCCCATAACTATGATTCAGTCCATATGCATTTGATTTGAATAGATTACAATTGCAATAGCGCCTGAGAAGATGACACACACATGGTTAATTCTTATTCCATTACTAAAAGCACATGTCGGAGACTTTGGAATTAAACAGATACATCTACATGATATGCATCATAATTTATCGATTTTCGCGCACAAATGTATTGTCTACTATAATTCATTGATTCTGTTCATGCCATGCTTACATCTAAACATAAATTACAAATTAGAATGTAGTGTTTCACTTTCCATATAAATATTTAAGAAAAAAACTGCGGCGCTGCGAAATCATATTAATAAGAAATTTATATGAAAATTAATTAATGGTTTATTCGCTAGTTTCTGGAAAACCGTTACAAGTAATAAGGGAATAGAGCCGGCGATGCACTAATAAGAAATTCGCTTCGATTTTGTCGGTATGATACTTTTTTTTTAAGTATTCCACATTTAGCCTCCAATTTGGTTTGCACATGTGTTAAAGGAGGAGGCTCACGAGAATGAAGTGCTCAAATAGTTTCCTTTTATCGAAGGATAATGGGTTTATCTTCCAAAAAACAAGTATTATAAGGTTCAGGGCTTTAGTTTGGAGGAATTAATTAATCTAAGAACTCGAAGTCAAATAAAATAACCTATCGTATGCAAGGTAGACTTCAAAGCTAAACATGCAAATTTACCAGTCATTTTGCAAGCCAGCACAAAATTTGCATGCCCACTATGGAAATCAACTATTTTTTACGATAAAAAATTTTGATAGAATTCATAGTTTTATATTGATTTACTCCTTCCAGTTAAAAGCGTTTGCATTGTAAAGCATGTCTTCCGGAACTTAATACCATCATCTTTCGATAAAAGGAAACCATTCGAGCAGTTCATTCTCGTGAGCCTCACCGTCTAGTTTTTGAACACCCTTATGCAGCTTATGCAAATGAGCATAAATTCGAGCAAATTAGCATAAATACATAAACATAAGAATTCAAATGTCCACCGTCCACGATGCGTTCCAAAAACCGGCAGGTGTTTCGCTTTAACGTATTCCACATATCGCCTCAAATTTGGTTTGCACAGGTGTTAAAACAATATCCAACGTTTTAGTTGATTTGAATTTAAATTCAATTATGATATGAATTCAACTTTGAATTTCAATTCAGCTTAACATTAGAAGCAGCGTCGCGTATGCTGTTCCTATTTTAATAATTTTTTATGAATAGTGAACGTTTTGGTTTTAAATTCATGTCGTTTTTACGTACATCTCATCAGTACATAATCGGCCAATATGTACTATTTTTACCATTCTGTGTTCGTAAGTCCTTCTGTACTAATGAGGGATAAACATTCACTTTAAATATGTTAGCAACTTCCACAATCATTCCCAACCATGGGTGATTCATCCCTTTAAACTCCTTTCCCCACTTACCGTAGTCCTATTCCTTCCCCCTTTCCTGCCCCTTTCGTTGTATTGATTTGCCCGCCAAAAGCACACGAAATGTCCCGCTTTTCTTTGCGAAACACATGGGAAATGCATTGGTAGTGAATGGGTATTTTAAAGGGAATGGGCAAGCTAGTCGAAGTATGATTTGATTTAGCTATACGGTGATACCAAAATGGTAGATATGTTCAGTTACACCCAGGAATATGTAAGGGTGCAAGGGTATCTTCTTAGATATAAACTAAACCACGAGGCACCGACCTTTGGTTATACCGGTGAAAGTTTAGTTTTACTGGAGCGTAACTTTTACCAACGCGTAATAACCAAGCGTAACTTTTAACTGAGCGTAACTTTTAACTGAGCTATCGGTGACTTTGAGACGCATTGGTAGTTGAATGACTATTTTAAAGGGATTCGACATGCTGGCAGATATGTGTTACGCCCGGTGAAGTTAAGTTTTGCCCGAGCATAACTTTTTGAGGTGAGGTGTCGGTAGCCTGGATGCATTGGTAGTTGAATGTTTATTTCACAGGGATTGGAAAAGCTGGTATTCTGTATGTTATCCTATTATATAAAGGAGGAGAGTTTATTTTTGTTTGTGTGAACGAAACGGAAACGTTTTAGGCGTTTGGTATAAGTAGTCCCATTTCTCTGTGTCTGGAACTTTTCAATGCAAGTTTGCAATCTTTTGCCTCGGACGCAGCTACGTATTACCGCGTACCGCGTCTGAGATCCAGAGGTATTTGGATTACACGGGGAGCTGACCACCAGGCTGTCATAACCTAGCACAAATTCAGTCTTTGTTACCACTGAATTATGATGGAATTTCTGAGGGTCCATCACTTGATATCTGACTTTATGTTAGGGCGATAAGGACGAAAAGGGTACATGATTTTTCGTAAGGTGAAGCCGCGGTGTCTACATTGTCTAGTTGTGATTCTACGGATTTTCACTGTATAAGGACGAAAAGGTAAGGTTGGACAATTAGACCGATAATCTGCTGCTCAGGACTGCTGAGGACCTCTGCGGAACATTTCATAAGCAAAACCTTGAAATTGTACTTTGAACTCCCTTGAATAAAGGTGCACGCTCTTGAAGCGTAAAACAAATTTTAAGAAATTTTTAAGAAATAATCAGCTGAGAACTCAACACTTCGTGTGTCCCGTGCCTGAAATACACAACAGACAATTAGTCGATGAATAATGATCCACCCAATCAGTTACAACAAACAATATTACACTTCTTCCCGCGCACAATGTGCCAGTTTGTTATGTACCAGAAGTGCGTCAATCATTTTGTGATGATTATTGTGCGCCTTTTGGGACAGTCCATCAGTCACACCTAGGACTGGGACCCACTGTTGGGGTGACAGAGAGGAGAGAGAGAAGAGAGAGATAGAGAGAGATAGAGAGAGAGAGAAGGAGAGAGAGAAAGAGAGATGAGAGAGAGTTGATGGGTTGATATGCATATTGCTGTAATAATGCGATGATTAATTTCTGTAGGTGAGAGCCCTGTTCGATGGGGTGAAAAGCTCCCGAACGGGAACATTTTCACCGAAGAGAACCAACTTCACTGACGTTAAAGGGATATGGCATGTAGTTTAAAAACTAAGCTGGACAACATCACTCCTATGCATTATATGCATATATATGTGACTTTTTACGCAGTTCCTGCACAGAATAGAACGCAATTTGCTTATAACACATCGACCTGCTGGTGCACTGCATACATTTCACAACCCCTGTTGCCATACCGCATAAGTTTCCACGTAGAACTTGCTAAAATGTAGAACCTGTCAAATTTTTCTCAAAGAGAAATCACCCACTCATTAAACACGCCAACCTGAGCGGTAATGACCAATTAAAGGTGTTCAACAGGCGGGCGATCATGGGCGGGCTAGAGGTAAACGGGCGCTATCGGGGGCGGGTAAAGGTGCGGGAGACAGTCTCAAAACTGAGACTACTGAGACATCTCACTTACTATAGAAACAACCTTAATTCCACTTCTACATGCCTCTACTAGAAATACTGTCCAATATCATGAGCACTACTAAAAGGACCTTTACTATGTGTAAGTTCGCTGTTAATATAAAGGGTCAGGCCCATTTCAAATGACCCCTATATTTGATGATTCCATCTGATTCTCCATGTCAAATATAGTAGGATGCAATATTTTTCTAATTTTCAAGCGCAAAATTCACGCAGTATTCGGCAATTTACCCCTGCCAGTCATACCCAACTATTTACCGCATTTGTCACGCCCCTTCGCGCTAATTGGCCAATATGCTCTATTGGGCGTGGCAATTGCGATATCGGCGAATCAGCGCGAATGGGCGTGCCAACTGCGATGGATAGCTGTGTATGACTGCTCACGTTAAATTGCTGAATAATGAGTGATTTTTGCGCTTGAAAATTAGAAAATTATTGCATCCTACTATATTTGACATGGAGAATCAGATGGAATCATCAAAAATAGGGGTCATTTGAAATGGGCCTGACCCTTTAACAATATGCTAATTTGTGCTAGTGTAATATGCATACTGTCTCGCTGTCTCTTTTCTCTCTTATCTCTCACACTCTCTCTCTCTCTCTCTCTCGTCTCGCTCTCCAAAGTACAACATCTTGCATTGCATTAGTCAACTAAACATGACACATGACTCAAGCTTGGGCAACTGAATGGAACAAAAAGACTAATTCGTATTAGCATGCAATCAGACAATCGGTCCTCTATCTGTGCTATACATAGCAATGACGAAACGCCACATTTTTAAAGAGACATAGCATAGCACATGGTTTCTGAAACGTATACCAGAAAACTATATCCACTGTCTTGTTCCATTCGGGTTGTAACTAAATGATCATCCGACCAGAAGAGCACATAATTTGCATATAATACATGAAAGTCCACTTTTCGATGAGTCGCGTGTCATATCGCTTGAAGAGTGTTTTCTCGACTGCCAAACATTACGTAACATAACCAACAATGAGTCAAGTATAGGTGCTCCAGTTTTTTTCCTTTTTTCCTGTAGTTCAAATTATCGGCCAAGATTTGTGAAGCATGCCTCATCACTTTGAAGTGTTATATAGATAGTGATACATCGTGCATAACAACACACACAGCTCAAACTCAACTTACTTCCAAATTCATTTTATAGAAATCTCTAATTCTTTTTTTTTTATACTTATTTTTGCATTGTGCTTCAAAACCCAGACCAACTGTCATCTTAATAATTGTGTTTTTATTAATAGTATTTAGTACAAAAATAAAAACTGTTAACTTGCTTATAATATGCCACAACACGCTAGTTTCATCGGGATATAAGATAAGTGAAGAGACTAAGGACTATAGGCGTCGAAATTAGTTTACAGTTTACTGCTTGAAATAGCGCAAATCAAATCAATAAATATCAATAAATAAATGAGGCCGATATTTACGGAAATATTGATTTATCGATTTTTTAGGTTGTATCCGTCCACAAGGCGCGGCGTGTCCCAAGGAAATGCTGCTCGAGCAACAAAACAAGAAAAACGAGCCCGTTTCATTCAAGAACTCTTCAAATAAGGTGGTATATTACATTTTATTTTTTAAAGCGGTATAACGTGTGGTTTGTAATCCTGGATTACTTTCTATGCATTACTAAATTTCGGTTTTCGCGGTAGTTCTTCCGGAATCCGTTTTTTTTTTTCGTGAAGACTTTTGCTGAGCTGTTATGTAAATACATGATAATATTTACTTGACGGGGAAAAATACAGAGGAGAGAATGAGATGGGAGAGAGCGCAGGAGATAGAGAGAAAGAGAGAAGAGAGAGAGAAATAGAGGTAGAGAGGAAGAGAGACCGAGAGAGTAGTTCTGCTCACTTTATAATACCCCTTTTTTCAGGATTTGACCTCCAACCTCGTAGACCTTGAGGAGGTCGTGCTCAATTGGGCCAAGACAATGTTTGACGCAACAAAATCGAAACAAGAGGCCAAGATTAAGAAGAAGTACTTGAGTGTAAGTCTGTTAGCTTGCATTGTTGATCCTGCCAATGGTGATAAGCTTAGCTGCAACATCCCATTGTTGATCCTGCCATTGGTGATAAGCTTACCTACAAGAACAGGTTTGCACCGCTTCAAAGCGGTATGACACGTGGTCTGAAAGATAATTTCCGCGCCTATCTCGGCCGGAAGGGCATATTCTGGAAAACTATTTCAAACCCATGTGTCGTACCGGTGAAACGTATGTTGGAGAAATGCATTCATAAGTCCCAAGTCCAAGTGTTGCAAATTGATTTGACGTTCTGCGCAGTACCCGCACAACAAATGTAACACAATTTGCACAGAAATATGGAAATGCAGGAAATGGAGTAGCCAAGCTTACACTTCAAAACCACGTGCTATACCATTTGCATACAAATGTCTCCACCGTAAATTTGCATATAAATAATCGACTTTACCTTAAATTTGCATACACATAAAGGGTCTTCACCGTAAATTTGCATATAATACACCGAGTGGTCGATCAAGAAGTGGCCCTAGCCCTAGTCTATATAACATCTAATTTCCCCGGGCAATCAAGCATTGACACCCCAACTTAACGTAATTACGGTGATGATCCCATTAGCGGAAATTGCGTGCGTGTGAAGAGCGTTAAAGCATAACACGGCCATATATAGTTATGGCTTTCGGGTTTATGGGGTTTCCAAATATCCCAACAATTCGGTGTGATTCTGTCAATACTACCGTATTTCTGCACGAATCGTGCGTATATAAGATGAAAAATTAAAAAATATTCTCGTATAGCTCCATTATACTGTAAATTTTCACCATCCTTGGAAAACTTATTATGAAGGAAATGAACATAACAAGGGAATATAGAATATAGCCATGTAGTATATGCAGTGTATCTTTGACTGAAAGTCATTTTCCTCTCTTGAGTATTAAATATTAACGTTGAAAATGTAAGATTTTTGTTTGTTTTTACGGCCGCAACGCTTCTCTACGTTCCAGCCTTTAGTAGGCCAACTTTTCGCAACTCTCCAAAATAAGCGAATCTTTTTACATAAAATTTGGAATATACGCTTCAAACGTTTCATATAAACAGGCCCATTTTTTATTCGAGTACTTCGAAGTATATCACCTACACACTACATAGCATTGCAAAGTCGCCTCAGGCGGTATTTATACATGCCCAAGAACAAATTCATGTAAAATTTATGATTGACCAAAAAAAGTTAGATTACTAATCAAATTTATTATTTCAATTACTAATCCTTTCCTATTTAGTACAACATCAATTGGACCAAGTTGTTCCAAGAGTCGCTCGAGCCACAGTACACGACGGGAATCGATCCTATGCTGAAGAGATTGGTAAGATTTCCTTATTATTTTGTTATACCTAGGCTTAGGCTTAGGCTTAGGCTTAGGCTTAGGCTTAGGCTTAGGCTTAGGCTTAGGCTTAGGCTTAGGAATGAGACTTGCTTACAGCGCCCCATATACACATGGTTTATTATGTTAAACAACTAACAATAAGCTGCAGCTTGCTGGCGACTGGCGTAATTTATCGTGCTTCCCTTGTGCTTTATCATTTTATAATGTGTACAACAGCGGTTCTAGTCCTTAAACTGAATAGTCAAATTTATCTTTAAAAATTTCTTAGAGATTTATTCTCTATATTAAAGCAAAATACCGGCCGGTCGCAACGTGGACACTTGCATTTTTATGCATGCTATGCAAATGAACATAAATTATAATAAAAAATCGACCCCCAATTCGAGCTTCCCTTAGCATAAACGCATAAGAATGCATGTTGTCCACGAGATGTGTTAAAAAAACCGGCCAGTATTTCGCTTTAAAATATCCTTGCTTTATTCAGCCAGCGGAAGAAAAAGTGCTCTTCAAAACAACGTTCTCCAATACAACACAAAGGGAACAGGAGTATTCATTCAAAACTGAACGAAGCACTCGCTCAACGAGTACTGTAATTGTGGAGAAAGGTAGGAATATGCAAATTTTCGTTTATCTATGCTAATTGTATGGTTCACCTCCGCCCCGTTTCTTTGCAGTATTTATTAAAGCGTTGTGACACGTGGTGTGTGAAACGTATTTCCTTCATGTCCCAGAAACGCACGACATGACACTTGACATATAATTTGCGCATAATGAACGATTATCTTGTTTACTCTTCATAAACCCCGTGCCCTACCGCTTTAATTTGTTTCCGTTACGGGTGTCTGCTTATTCTTTCAACATTTATGTCTTTTTTTTGCAGGAGTATGCCGGGGAGTGAGTCTCGAACTCAAACTTAAAACTCCTTGTGAAGTGGTGGAATCTGGCGCGGGATTCGCTCAAGAAGTATCGCTCAATCACATAGGTGGGTTTTTCTAACGGACATACACGTATACAAAGTATTGATGTGAGTGCCAGGGCTTCTTAGCTTTATAAGTAAAATAAATAAATCATGTATGTCGTGCATATTTGTGCCCACATGTCTATGGTTTAAAGATCAATTAAAAGGTGTCCATACGAAACTGGATTCGGCAATACACAACGTCCTCCTATTTTGTAGGCGTCCAAAGTACCGTAATCACTCCAATAATGTAAAATTCTTATAATTGTCCATAATTTCCCAATTGCAGGTGAAAATTCCGCTGAGGAGGAGTTGAACTGGGGAGTCGACTCATGTGTCCGCGTGCCTCCCAATTGTGAGGCCGTGGCCGAGCTCGTAATCCTGGAGGACCAAGTCGCTCGAAATTTTGTCACACAGAATAAACTGATGGGAAAGATCATCGTCACAGGTTTGAAACATCTGTATTTCACGTGTTTATTAGGGCGCGCCATGTGTGCGCCAGAATAGCGCGAAAGGTGTGCAATTCTTGTTGACGCACTACTGGCGCAATTCTTTTTGTGCTGAGACAGCCTGAGTTTCCAGCAGTGAATTCTCTTGCGTTATCTCTCTTTCTCTCTCACTCTCTCGTTTTCTCTCTCTCTCTGTCTCTAATACCTTTCCTCCAAATTCCCAACAAGTCAATAATCCTATCCTACCTAATACAGTACTCCAAAACCAAGCAGTGGATCCTTTGACAGAAAGTCAAGGTCACCTTGCGCATGCAAATTTCCCACGTGTTTACTGTGGAGATGGGTAATCAAAGTGATTGGTGAACCACTCGAAATGGCCACTAAAAGAGACGAACTCATTCAACCATTCAATTCTCACTTGTTATGCAAATTACTACTCACTCTGAAGGTCTGAAGTAGGTCCGTGCGTGCGTGCGTGCACGAGTTTCATTGAGTTTAGGGGGACGCCTTTAAAGCGAAATACCGGCCGGTTTTTGAAACGCATCGTGGATCACTGAATCCTTACGTGTTTATGCAAAGTTACTCGAATTTAGCGCGATTTTTTATTCTAACTTATGTTCATTTGCATAAGTTGCATAAGAGTGCTGGTGTACTCGATGTGTTTCAAAAACCGGCCGGTAGTTCGCTTTAATTATCTATATTTTCAGTGACCAACATGAAAGAGAATAACTCGCTTGTTACCGTATTCGAGGCACCAATCATTGATATTATCAAAGGAATGCCCGATCATGGAGCCAAGGGATTCACCTTTGACGGAAAGGTAATTAGTTTATTAATTACTTTTTAATTAGTTAATTTAAACTATTATAATTAACTAAGAAATTAATTGGTTTATGGAACCCATTTATTCTTGAAATACATAATTTTTAAATTAAAAAAAAATGTTTATAATGATAACTTGTATTTAAAATTTCTAGTCTAAATTATTAAAACCAATAAGTTATTATTCAATTTTTGCAAATATGCTGAAATTTTACCGTATCTTGGAACTACACGAGAATATTTTTTAATTTTTCATATTATGTATGCAGGTTTCGTACAGAAATACGGTAGTGCTGACAGAATCACACCAAATTTTTGGGATACTTGCAAAAGCAAACCCCCATTATTCAATTTTTGCAGGCTGTTCTCTACGAGACCCGTGGCCAGTGCACGTTCCGATACGGCGTGGAGCAAAGAGTTAAGATTACTGAGAATGCTATACGGTATAGGTAATTAATCAATCGATAAATCGATAATTATCGGATAAATGATGCTGCAGAAAGTTTATTGGACTACCGTAACTATCGATAGAAACTTGAATAATGTAATGATTCTCGATTGTTTATTATATACTCCCTAATTCTAATAAGTTCCTTATCATTATCAGTTGTTAATAAATAAATAAAATAGTTGTTAATAAAATAAAAT
Source organism: Pelodera strongyloides (assembly GCA_036852015.1). Classification (NCBI taxonomy): domain Eukaryota; kingdom Metazoa; phylum Nematoda; class Chromadorea; order Rhabditida; family Rhabditidae; genus Pelodera; species Pelodera strongyloides. Next base: position 53,955 of record JAANDG010000338.1, on the reverse strand, counting down.
GATCATACATTAATTGATTATAGACGAGACAGAAATTAATAAACCTCAGAGTGTTGATCCGTATTATTTTACCTTTTATATGCCGGTATTTAGCAGATTACTATTAATAACGACCAAATTAAGGTTCCGATTGAAAATTTCGATTTTGCATTCTTTTATCTTTTATCCTGCAGTAAATTTGTTGTATGTTTCGATGCTTGCGTATGCTTATATTGATTGCTTTTTTGTCCTGTGCTTAATATGTGATAGTTAAATGATTATACTATTGTGCTATTAACTTTATTGAAAACGAATAAACTTTTTTTTTCGTGAATTATTTTCGGCTTTTGTTTAAATGAGAGAAGCACAAGATATGAAAAAAAAATGTTCAATAAAAAAGTCCCAATGAGAGGAGGAGAGAGGTGAACCGAGAGAAAGAGGAGAGAGATGAACAGTGAGAGAGAGAGAAGAACAGAGAGAGAGAAGAGCAGAGAGAGAAGAACAGAGAGAGAGATAAGAGTATGCATAACACTAGCACAAATTTGCATATTGCTAAGCATACTGCTAATGTTACCAATGAGTAACACATAGAGAGGGTCCTTTCTTTTAGTAGTGTTCATGATATTGGTGTACAGTATTTCTAGCATGGGCATGTAGACGCTGTATTAGACTTTCAAAGAATGAACGATAAGCCAATTGTTTTGTTAAACAAAGTTTATATACAAACATATAGTTATGTACCTCAGGCCGGGCGAAAGCAGGCCCCCCTAAGCCTCTAACCTCTAAAGCTACACAATTAATTTAATTTTTATCCTTCGTGAACCGTTTTATTTTCCTTTCATCTTTTCTATAACCTTATTTATTTCTTCCTTTTTTTTGAGAGATTCCAAAAAGGGAGTACTAGTTTACTATTTGAGGTTTTGTCTCTCTGCCTGGCTCCCCGGCATCCATTTTTGGGGGAACGGTCCCTGGGGAACTACGCAGTCAATACCACGGACTTTAGTTTCTACTGCGCCACATCAACTGCCACGACATACACGGCCTTTCAGAGAAGATTCGCTTACCTTTGATATTGATTGGTGACGTCACTGATACACATTTGTGACGTCACAACTTGATTATTTCATTTTATATTGATTAATTTATCCATACTTCATCTTTGGCATTGATTAGTGGCCTCAGGGATAGGTATTTTCCTTAACATGGACAAGTCACGGTCAGCGATTCTTATTTAAAGCGGCATGACACGTTGTTTGTGGGAAGTATGCTGGACGAGTACATTTCCTGTGTGTTATATGCAAACTGTTGAGCCCTTCTGTGTACTTGCGGCACAGAACGGAACGGTAAACGGTTCCCTGGGAGGGCCCCCGGCTCGGCTTCGGTTTATTTTTTCCTCTAAGGCTAAGCTAATGGGGGTTTCCAAGTATCCCAAAAATTCAGTGCTAAACCTGCATATATAATATGAAAAATTAAAAAAATATTCTCGTCTAGTTCCAAAATACTGTAAGTTTTTAGTATACTTGGAAACCCCATTAGAGAATGTCACAAACTGTCCTCGTGCAGGTTTCTAATTATGTTAAAACACGTGAAATAGCACTCATTAGTATGATATGTATTTCGTTGTCAAGTTTTGAGTATTTTCCAAATATTGGCGATTCTCCGAGACAGTTTCTTGTAACAATTTCAACTATTTTCCAAACTTATGTCCATGAGTTACTTACGGCCAGTTTCCGAACTAATTTCAACAATTTTCGAGCTAGCTTCGACGATTTTCCGAAACAGTTCATACGATTTTCTGAACTGTTTCAGTGGTATTCAGGAGTAGTTCCGACAATTTACGACGATTTTCCAACCAAGTTTGGGGACAAACGAAAACAAATATATTAGAATTTTGTGACGTCACAAGCTCTGAAATCACCCACATATAATCCAGTGTTTTCTCGTTCAATTTTCTGACATTTTTTCGAACCAGTTTCAACCGTTTTCTCAACACTTTCCATAGACTTTCCGGAGTAGTTTCGATGTTTTCCGAACATATCCCAGCATTATTCCGTGTTTGTGACGTAACGAGCGTCTGAAATGGCCCGCATCGAATTCAAAGTGTTATCGTTGAATCCGATCTCAATTCTTGTTTGACAGTTAGAATGTGAGATGCTTTTTTGTTTTTGATTTCTTCTTTTTTTTTTTTGGAGAAATCTCAGTTTTCCTTGTTTTCGTCTGGGTGGTCTGTCTCACTGTCAGTTTCAATTCCCAGAGTTGCTTTTACATACATGTAAATCTTTATAAAGCGGTATGACACGTGGTCTCCAACACGACAGATGCGTTCCCATGTATTATATGCAAATTGTGCCCTTATGTGTCTAAATGTCAAAGCCAGCTTTCAAACCCATATATGTGGTATAAAGCACAACAACGACAACAAAAACTACGATTAGCAGTAGAAAAACATATCAATAAAGAACTGCATGCCCGCAAATAGTAAAACATAGAAAACGCTTTATATATAAAACAACAATTTTGAACGGTGAAAGCAAAAAATGTGCACATGATGTGCATAGATACTATGAGAATCCGATGACAGATACTTCTGCCAACGTTATCCTGTTTGGCGATACACTATTATCTAAAGAAAAAAGGTTGGTTTGAAACGGAGTCCGCAACGAAAACTAGAATAGTTCAAATCGAGTATAATTACGTGAATTTGAAAATACTCTTCAAATGTTTCATATAATTATGCCTTTCGTAGTATCGCATGAGTAGTCGCCTCAGGCGGCGATAGCCGTCTGGTTTTTCATATTCCGACCATTTTTCTCGATTTTAGTATTGGCAGCGTAGTTTTTCTGTTTGTTTTGACGTACTCGAAGACTTAAGATATTAGCTTTATGTCTATCTCTTTTTCTATGTCTTCTTCTTCTCGCTGTGTGTCTCTACGTTTCTATTTCTGTCTATCTGCCTTCATTTGTCTACCCCTCTACCGCTCTCCCTATCAATATCATCTCCCCTCCCTCTACCACTCTACCTCTCTACCACCCTCTATGTCTGCACATCTATATCCTATACTTTATATCTCTCTCTTTCTCTTTATGCCTTTCTCTATCTACCCTTTCTCTATCTCTCTCCCTGACTTTTCCTCTCTCGCTCTCTCTCTCTCTCTCTCTCTGTCTATCTCTCTCTCCATCTCTTTCTCTCCATCAGAATACTCCTTTTTGGCTTCTTCATTTGCATTTTCCCTTCTCCTTCTTTTTTTTGTCCTATTGCCGGATATCTCGAATTTCCAGCCCAATACTTCAAATTACCATTTCCCCTTTGGTCTATTGCTCTATTCCTATAGCCCTTATAGCCTTAAAGCCACAAGCTCTAACCTAAGGGCCCCAAGCCTGGCCGTGGCCCTACTAAAGGTTGTCTACCCGCAGTTTAGGTTTCAAATTTCGCTTCTAGTGAAAAATCGAAACAAACCAAAAAAATCTTTATGGCTATTTTATAGACGTTTTACTTTTTGGCGTTGTTCAACTTTTTTAATTTTGCATCATTATTTATTTCATTCACTATTTAACATGTTATCCTCGCCTTGCCGTCTTACTTATTAAATTTGCAGTGCAAACTGTGTTCGCGGACACCTTTGCGAGCCATTTCAGTGCGGCGTTCGTTTGCTGTGCCGACGGTGTTCTGCCATATTATATTTGAACGCCATTTTCGCGCCGCCTGCCCGCCAACTACCAAAGAATAATCTCTATTTTCAATTGTTTTCATGGGCTTTCATTATCTATTGAAGCACTACAGTTTTTGTTCAATTGAATGTAACGCTTCTTGGTGGAATGCTAGACATCAACAAATATAAAAGAGTGCTCATGCTTCCGAGGCTGAAAATAAATTGACATTCCGTTTGCGTTACCGGCGTCTCAAGTGTACTAGAACTAGTACACTTGCGCCTAAGCCTAAGCCCTGAGCCTGAGCCCTAAGCCTAAGCCTATGCCCATTACTTGGAATTCGACCGTTTCCACTATGGAATTACAATTTCTTTTCGTTTCTAGGCATCATACAGAAAGTGTCGATTAAAGCGAAATACCGGCCGGTTTTTGAAACGCATCGTGGAAAACTGAATTCTTACGGATTTATGCTAATTTGCTCGAATTTAGCTCGATTTTTTTATTATAATTTATGTTCATTTGCATTAGCTGCACGGCCCGTATTTCGTTTTAAATGTTTCAGCATCCTTCTATGACTATGACACTTGCAAGTGATCACATTCTCAAGTCTTTCTAGAAAATGATAATCCATCATGTTTGATAGGATAACAGTTGTAAAACGTCCACCTGCACAATTGCTTAGGATCTTGAATCTGTAATTTATGATTATTCGAAAATTATATTTAAAAAAAATGTTGTTTCAATATGCCATGTAAGGACCAAAAATGTGTCTCATATACGTATATAAACTACAGCAACCCTGACTACTGAACTTCACTGCGCACACAAAACGTTCTGAAATTTTTTAGTTATATTCAAATAATTCTTTCATCCATTCTGGGCAGACCTTTGCGTTGAACTCCATGCATCATGCTTTCGGTCGTTGTTTTTTTTTAAAATTCATTTCATGCTTTTGAATCCTTCTCTTTATTTTTCCTTGATATCCTTAGATTACACTAACGCCGCACGGGGCCACGTCGATGCAATTAAACACATTGAGATTTAGGAAAAAACAGGGGAGAATTAGAAAAAACTCAGAAAAACGGAACCTCCTGACACAAATCTATCCCGTATTTTCTTCACTACGCAATTTTATAATTATTTTATTCATTAATTACCAGAATAGTATTTTGAACGTCAACGATAACAATGTACAAATGCCGCAGCAAAGTACTTTTGCTTATTCTCACTTTTATTTTACTCGTAAACGATAGACCGGTATTAATTGTGCACAACATATGTGAATACAGTTGTCTATTTCATTTCAAAAACCGGATGTTATACCTCTTTAAAGAGAATCCAGTATCCCTCTTATACTTGTGCGCACTTGTATATCCGTCCCATTCCATACCGAATAACATGGATTTTATCAGTTCACCCAGTCTGGCTGGGTGACGGGACGCGTGCGAGAAGATGAATGGACTTCCACAAAACGAACCTCTCTTTTTCCTAAGATTTACTCTATTTTGACCGGACTGCGCTTTTTTGGGGATATCTTTTAGAAGCCGAACAAATATGATATGGAGTTGATAATTTAGTAGAGCATAGATATCTATTGAACTTGGTTAACACGGTTGACGGATACTCATGGGCTCTACAAGTATCCCAAAAAATAGGTGTGGTTCTGTCAATACGAATTTCTGCACGAAACCTGCATATATAATATGAAACAGTAAAAAAATAATCTCTTATAGTCCCAAATACGGTAAATTTTCAGCATACTTGTAAACCCCATCAAAGAAAATTATAATGCAGCACAGTGCAAGCCTGTGACACGCATCCCGCCCTGTGCCTATTATCGTTTTAAAAAGAGCTTTTGGTCCAGGTCATTTTTGAAGACTTAAGTTCTAAGAATTGTACATAACATAGGTTGTCGGTCTTTTGTACAGTAATATCCAACTACACTCTCATTTACTTGAAATTATTTTACAATATCCGCATTTACATATTTTGGAAAATTTGCATATGATACTATATCCTATGTAAATTGGTGCCGAAGCTTCGGACGGGTACCAAAAATTTGCGTAGGAAACATATCCTAGGACATATAACTCATATGTAAATTTCCCGAAGTAGGTACAATACTGCTTTAATATATGATTCTGGTCCCGAAATTCTTTGTATGCGCTCAATGATAAAAAGCGTAGCAAGCGCGCCACCTGTGTGCCATTTGCAACAATACACATTTGCCTTAGCTCACCCCAAGCGCGCTCCGCGTGCTAAGGCGAATTCGTTACTAGTAAACCCCCCATTTCCACTCAGTGTCTCTCTAATACCTTCAGATTTACAGAAAAGGAAAAATTTTCATCGACCCCAGTTCTAAATAAAACAAACAACTCCGTCCCGAAAACTACCAAACCTTTCTTTATTGGATAAAATCTCATGGCTTCGGATAAATGATATTAGAATTGGGTTTTTTTCCCTTTCACGGAGCAAAAGCTCGGGTCTTGGTGGGGCGTGAGAGAGAGAGAGAAATAGAGAGAGAGAGAGAGACGAATAGACTCGTACTAACAACATGAAAAAGAGATGTGGCCATAGAAGGACATGAGGGGAGAAAGAGAGAAAGAGAGAGAGAGAGAGAGAGAGAGAGAGAGAGAGAGAAAGAGAGAAAGAAAGAGAGAGAGAGACAGAGTGAGAGAGAGAGAGAGAAGAGAACTGCTTAGATTGCGAACACATAAATTAGATAAATGGGCGATATTTGGGGATCTATGTGTCCCAGCGAATCACGCCGGAAATTGGTAACGCCTAGAGAATTAGGTTTTTCCCTTTTTTTTTCAGTATTCTTTCTTTTTATTGTAAGGAAACAGAACTTTTGGTTAGAAAGTAGATATAATAGTCATATTTTTTATCTCGTTTAATCACTGCAACCTGCAACGTAAAACTGCAATGATGCGTGGCGAAAAAACCGCTGCGCCTATCTCATACTGCGCATTTCGCACTGCGTTCGCCTGCCGTTCGCCAGCTTCTCGCGAGCTCATTCAAACTGAGCTTCCGTTCGCAAGAAGCCGGCCAATAAATGAAAAAGTCGTGCCAAAGTCGAATTTTTTTTGAAGTCGTTTTATTGTGCGTTTACAAGTGATTCTGAACAATCTGAACTATCCGAATTGTTTCCCTTTTCATTACTTTCTTTCACCGCTTCTGTTTTGCTTAATTAAACAGGTTTCTCTCCCTCTTCCTCTCTCTCTCTCTCTTCCTCTGTCTCTTCCCCTCTCTCTCTCTCTTCCTCTCACTCTCTCTTCCTCACTCTCTCTCTCTCGTTATTTCATATATCGTGTATTGTCAAATTCAAACTTTGACCATTACAACTGTTGTTACGATCATTGGGAACACCACAACAGAGTTTAATGATTAATTGCTCTCGTTCGTCGTTTTTGAGAAAAACATTCGGTGTTCGTTAAAAAAAAAAGATACCCTGCTCGTATCTTTGTACCTGTGGCATGTAGCCTATGTATATACATATTATTTTTTTCGATGTTTCGATTTGTAATCGCTGTAATTGGTTTATTAGAAAACCAGACGGCTACGCCGCCTGAAGGCCTCTCTCCATACTTATGAATCTTCTACTTCTACAACGTAGATGAAAATCTTGTGAATGAAGACATTCACAAACAAGTTCTTTTGCATAATGAGCTTTGATTGAACTCGGCACCTTTTCATAAGCCGGCGGAACAATTTATTTTAATGATTTCCGTCACGTGAGTCCTAGCTCACATTACAGTTACTCTTTTATATAATAAGATAAGATAAGAAACTGAGAGTCTATTGGATATTAGCCAGATATGTATATGTGTGTTAGATTTTAGATGATATGTTGCCACATTGTTAACTAGTATACTCAAGCTTCCGTTTATGCTGTATGGATTGTTTTTACAGATTGACCTATGACTATGCTATGTAATATGTAAATCATTCTGTATATTGTAAATTAAAGCTAAATCGGCCGGTTTTTTTAAACACATCGAGTTCACCAGCATTCTGATGCAGTTTATGCAAATGAGCATAAATTAGAATAAAAAAACGAGCTAAATTCAAGCCACTTAGCATAAATACGTAAGAATTCAGTTGTCCACGATGCGTTCCAAAAACCGGCCGGTATTTCGCTTTAAAGAGTCAGGCCCATTTCAAATGACCCCTATTTTTGATGATTCCATCTGGTTCTCCATGTCAAATATAGTAGGATGCAATATTTTTCTAATTTTCAAGCGCAAAATTCACACACTATTCATCAATTTACCGTGGGCACTCATACCCAACTATTTATCGCAGTTGGCACGCCCATTCGCGCTGATTGGCCAATATCGCAATTGCCACGTCCAATAGAGCATATTGCCCAATGAGAGCGAAAAGGGCGTGACAACTGCGATAAATAGTTGGGTATGACTGGCAATGGTAAATTGCTGAATACTGCGTGAATTTTGCGCTTGAAAATTAGAAAAATATCGTATCCTACTATAGTTGACATAAAGAGTCAGATGGAATCATCAAAAATAGGGGTCATTTGAAATGGGCCTGACCCTTTAACTCCGAAAATCCATTGTATGTATTATGCTAGGCTCTCTTTCTTAAAGGGTCAGGCCCATTTCAAGTGACCCCTATTTTTGATGATTCCCTCTGATTCTCCATATCAAATATAGTAGGATATGATATTTTTCTAATTTTCAATCTCAAAATTCACGCAGTATTGAGCAGTTTACCATTGCCAGTCATACCCAACTATTTATCGCAGTTGTCACGCCCCTTCGCGCTAACTGGGCAACGTGCTCTATTGGGCGTGGCAATTGCGATATTGGCCAATCAGCGCGAATGGGCGTGCCAACTGCGATAAATAGTTGGGTATGACTGTCCACGGTAAATTGATGAATAGTGTGTGAATTTTGCGATTGAAAATTAGACAAATATTGCATCCTACTATATTTGACATGGAGAATCAGATGGAATCATCAAAAATTGGGGTTATTTGAAATGGATCTGACCCTTTAATCGGTACATCTAGTAAAAGTTTTCGATCTGGTAGTATAACTTCCTTAGCTTATTTATAATAATTTCTTATTTTTAGTTTACCAATTCCAGGTATTGGCTCCGACACAATAACGGCCGCAGCTCTTTTATTCGCATGTGTTCAGGTGACCAATATTATATACATTTTTATTTATTTCTCTAATTGTTACAACGACCAGACATTATGCGTTTGAAGCGAGCTTGGGCTCTTGGAGCTTGTTTCTCATTTCGTTGCCTAGTGCATCTTCTGACTTCTGAAACCGTCGAGCTACGCAACCCGTCGATTCTTTGTGCTATAACCTGGGCCCAACCTGCTCCAATCCCACAAACATTTATAAAATTATGTGGGTTGATCAAGATCGAGTTTGAAGAAGTAACTGCACGTGACAAGACCAGTTGTAAATCTGCGAGTTTTGGGAGTCATGAAATGCGATTGTCACCGTAGTCTTCCGAGAGAATACCTCTTCTTGGGCCTGACCCTTTAAATACTATAATTGCCATATTCTAATTGCTTTGTGTTACCAGGTGGGCCGATGGGTCCGAACCCTTAAGTACTATAATTGCAATTTCCATATTCTAATTGCTTTGTGATTTCAGGGTGAGGCTGTCATGTGTTCTGTGCCGTACCGATGCGGATCGACCATTTTGACGTCGTGCTCAACAGAGGCATAGACGAACCATATATCGGAGGAGAGGTGGTCAAGGTTAGGCAATTGATGGGTAATTAGGTCAAGGTAAGGGAGTAGGGTAATTACTGGATGATTATCTCATGTATTTGTATCGCTGATTGTAAACAGCTATACCTGTGTTGATGAGTGGAGCTTAACCTGAGGCCGGTTCCTACAAAATGTACCGCTGGCGTAGGTTACAGGCGTCTCCTGTTTAGCGTGATCTCTGGGCTTTTTCTCGCAGCCTGTCAAAGGCAAAGAAAACGAGAGAGCATGCCAAACATGAGACGCCTGTAACCTACCCCAGCGGTAAATTTTATTGGAACTGGCCTCTGGAACGAGAACCTACAACAAAAGTGGTTGGATTGCATTTCAGGCGCGAGAGACACACGGAGAATCGTTCTCTGATTGCTAGTGATTATGCTCACAATAGTTCCTTGAGAACTGAATATATAACATCACTACTTCAGGGAACTATAGCCATTCACGCGTCGAAAAAGATCCGTATCGGTGGTCTGCACGTTAAAATATACGGTGTCGCAGAAACGGTATGTTTAAATTTAAATTAAATTTGTTTTACGCTTCAAGAGCGTGCACCTTTATTCAAGGGAGTTCAAAGGACAATTCAAGGTTTGCTTATGACATGTTCCGCAGAGGTCCTGAGCAGTAGGCGACGAGTTCCAGACGACAAATTGCTTGACGTCTTACCATTATCCATATGTTTAAATTTACCATATCCATATCATACTCGGCCCCTGGATTATAGCTTCGGTTATTATAGTTAGAATTGGCAGCACCCTAATTCCACCAAGCAGCCTCAGTGCAAAAATAATAAACTAGGGAAATCCACCCTAGGGTGCACAAGTGCACAACGCATGATAGCCAACGTTGTGCCAACTGGACTTTTACGTTTCGCGCACCCTTGGCGCACCCATTTTGTGCGCAACAACCGCAATGTTTTGCTTGAAGTGACTAGGGTTCCTGTTCCTAATCAAGTTTTTTCTTTTGCTATTTCATCAAATTCTATTCAGGGTTGGCGCAACAAGAACAGCGACGTCTCGTTTGAGAGCAGAGAAACCGTTATGGACGAACCACTCGATCTAACAATGTACGTTTGTGTTACGTATCCCTTTATGTTGTTCACCTAAATTTAAAGTGAAATGTCAGGTGGTTTGCATTGTAGCTAAGCTGCAAATGTCGTGCAAATCTTTGCCGGGACGCAATTGAACACAAAAAGTGCTATGTCACAGGAAAACGAAATAGTTGCCGAAACCACAGAAAACCCGTCGTTGGCCCATCACCAAATGTTTTTTACCGAAAACCCATCTGGTGACTGGTTCGTGATTGGCTCGTGACCATTTCATGACGGTTTTCGATGAAACTTGGTCACGAGTTGGGCACGAATTGGTCACCAAATGGGCAGGCCCACGAAAAAAAAAACAGTGAACTCACCTAATGGGTTTGATGTAACTTACATGTATTCAGGGTGATAGCTGATCATTGCAATACCGAATTCGAATTACACGAGGGAATGCACGCGATTCCGTTTGAAATAAAGGTGATTTTTTGTTCGTAATTAAACTTTTTGCATGAAACTTACTACCAAAAAAAACTGATGTGAAGCTCTAGTGCAATGAATGTCGTATGCTACCAATCAATATTTACGTGAAATTCTCGATTTTATCTATGCATATCCTGTAACATTATGTAAATTGTGATATGTAAAGTATTAAAGGCTCAGGCCCACGTTAAAATGTTTTCCCAAACTTTTGTGAAAACTGCAGAATTAGGCAAAACTTGACTGAGACAAGCACTTTGCATAACCAACAAGTTTCCTGCCACCAACGGATCAACCGTAATTCATATAAAGTAATCAATAATTACAGATTCCCTTAGACGTGATCTCTTCTGTGGACAGAGACAACTACGGGTACGTCCGCTACACGTGTACCGCGGTACTCCATCTACCGGAGGACGGCGGTTCGGAATTCATATCAGGTAGGAAGACAGGCGTATTGTTACGCTTACGGGAAGGCGAAGGCGTATTGTTACGCTTAGGGGAAGGCGAAGGCTTATTGTTACGCTTAGGGGAAGGCGAAGGCGTATTGTTACGCTTAGGGGAAGGTGAAGGCTTATTGTTACGCTTAGGGGAAGGCGAAGGCGTATTGTTACGCTTAGGGGAAGGCGAAGGCGTATTGTTACGCTTAGGGGAAGGTGAAGGCTTATTGTTACGCTTAGGGGAAGGCGAAGGCGTATTGTTACGCTTAGGGGAAGGCGAAGGCTTATTGTTACGCTTAGGGGAAGGCGAAGGCGTATTGTTACGCTTAGGGGAAGGTGAAGGCTTATTGTTACGCTTAGGGGAAGGCGAAGGCGTATTGTTACGCTTAGGGGAAGGCGAAGGCGTATTGTTACGCTTAGGGGAAGGCGAAAGCTTAAGCTTAAGTTTCGGAGTATTCGCTCCACATCTTTGCCAAAACGTAGACTTTGCGCACTCCAAGCGCGGATGCTGTGGTAATACTTTGGTTATCTCTGTAAAAATAGGTTTATGAATTGGTCACATTTTCAGAGAAATCTATGAAAATTTGGTCGTTGCTTAACTTGGACGCTCCTTACTTACGAGAGAGCACGTCGGTCACAGAGGAGGAAGAGGTAAGATATTTATAAAATTTCAAATATTAGCATCAAAATATAGTGCCAATTGTCCAACATCAAAGAATACTCACTGATACTCGTAGCATGCATGATTAACCTTGTAATACTGAAGGTTGTGCTTTTGTGATTTCGGACTTGCTGATGAGTAAATTAGTAAATTAGGCATAATGTTCTTTCACATTTATAGTGATTATTAAAATTAAATTAGACTTACCGTAACAAATTATTGATCCAACTTTAGCTTCGCGGTTGCTGCGGCCGTAAGCGAGGCATGCTGACAGCGTCGTTAACTGTTGCGGAGACGGGATTGTTGCCAGGTATGCGCGCCGGTAGCATAAGCCTACGCCTAAGCCTAAGCTTATCTCCATATATATGAATGAATGATTTATTACTGAAAGAAAAATCAGCACTGATGCTTTATGCACGTAATATGTAATTTGCCTACCATTAGTTCGCAAAATATGATGTTGTATACGAAGAGTTGGCACAGAATGGATATATTTGCATATAGTATATGAAAATGTCCAGTAACCACGTGACAATCGCTTTATTTCCAGGCGAAACAACAAAAGTGACTGTAACAATCGAAAACAAGACAAAGAAACGAAGGCGATGGAGGAAACGGGTAAGCGCATTTGCACAATTTGTATAGATGCCGCGCAGTCATCGCGCAAAGAGGGCAATCATCCGGACTGATAAGGTGTGCTAGCGGCACAAGGAAAGTGTGCGCCAAAGGCATACATTTCAAGTCGGCGCACTTGGGGCGCAACTGGCGTTTCCCGTCCAAAATGGCGCCGTTTTTTCGCCGCTCAATATTTTTCCGTCCAAGGTACGAGGCGCAATCGCGGAGTCTTGATCGCCAGTTTTCCAATTTCATCATTTTTTTTTCAAAAAGTCTTTTCAGAACGAAGAAAAGGACTGCGTCTTGATCTCGCTCTGCCAACAATTAGATTTTGTCGCCCGAAATCGCTACGAAACCGACATGTGTGACAGAAAATCGCTAACGATTGCAGTCGACACACACGTGGGTTTCACACATAACATTTGCGCCCTTGCCAGAAATGCGCGACGGGCGTGCTATGTTTTCGCCACCTCGTTTTCCGTCCTAGGTGCGCGGCGCACCCATGGAGTTTCATCTGTATATTCCACCATAAACAGTTGCTAGTCCTCTGACATAAATAGGATTTAAAGCAAAATACCGACAGCTTTTTGAAACGCATCGTGGATAACTGAATTCTTGCGTATTTATGATTTATGGTTCATTTGCATACGCCGCATACGAATGCTGGTGTACGCAATGTGCGTGTGTTTCAAAAACCGGCCGGTATCTCGCTTTAAATATTGAAAAGTTAAATTTTCAGGGAACTTGTAAAGCTCAACCTGGGAATGGACCTCAGACAAAAGTGATAGATTTCAGAATTCCTCCCGAACTTCCACCGACCAGTATACAAGTAAGTATACAGTATTCTCTCCTCCTTAATGTGAAACGACTAGGTGTGCCAGAGACATTTTCCATATAGCGCACCCGTGGCACAACCGCCGCGCACCTCTCCAAAAGAATCCCACACCTTTATTCGCAAAAATAAAGCGAGTTATATCACCGAGGAAGTTGGCGAGTTATTCGCGGCCCACTCGTTCTGGGCCCAGTGCCGGCGGCACACCGGCAAAGTTTACTCCATAGCAATGCGTTAATTTCAGGCCAACGGTCTTGTCACGTGCAGCTACTTCTTCAAACTCGACCTTGATCAATTCGACATAGTTGTTCCCGTTGTGCTCGGCTCACTCAAAACTCCCGGACCAATAGAATAATGTTAACTCATTAGCCGAAGTTATTAAAGCGATGCGACAGGTGGTTTGAAATGTGAGAGCTGAACATTGCACTCCCCTGGACCCTGCATTGTACGCAAGTCTCAGAACCACAATTTGTACAAAAAAAAATGGGACTGCAATTTCACAAAACACGTCACCGCTTAAAAATGGTCTGTTATTTTTGGTTAAAACTACGACCAACTTTACACACATCTATTAACCAACATTTATTCCTTACTTACTCATTGGTGCTTTTCGGAAACAAAGTGGTGTGGTTAGTCAAATGACAATCCAACCAAATAAACATGGCACCACAACCTTTTACAATTAAAGCGAAATACCGGCCGGTTTTTGAAACGCATTGTGGACAACTGAATCCTTACGTATTTATGCAAATTTCCTCGATTTTTATTCTATTTTTTGGTCATTTGCATAAGCTGCATAAGAATGCTGGTGTGCACGATGTGTTCAAAAACCGGCCGGTATTTCGCTTTAAATATTAATCAATATTTTCCTTTCATTTGAAGCTCTTTTCAAGGCTTTATTTTTTAATTTTTTAATTTGGTTACCTTGTCCTGCCAAATATTCTTCTTTGCTCAGGTCCATAGCTTGGCAATATTCTGAATGGCTTTCACTTTTTTCTAATCTACTTATTCACTATTTTAATATTATTATGTGATGTATTCATTATCTCTAGGTGTATTCCACTTTAAAGTGGTATGGCACGTGGTTGCCAAGCGTATTCTGGTAACTGCAACTTTCGATTGTGTGCCCCTATGTGTAAGAATGCAGTTGCTCAGCATACGCTTAACAAACCACCTGTAGTACCGCTTTAAATCATATTTACCATTGTTCGTTTCACTAATTATTGAGCTTCGCATACCCGGTTTTTGAGCGTATTATATTTTTAACTTTAACTTGTCAGTAGCGCGTAATATCCGCACCCTGCTGGAGAAAAGCGCCTAGAAGACACCAACAAATTGCTCCGAAACTAAAGGGGGAGCTCGGTTTCTCACACAGGCGCTTCACTGGCACTCTTTTGGCACCTCCCTGGCACTAACCATCACGTGGCTAAAAGACACGACACACTACCACGCAAAAAACTTCCCTCAAACGAAACTAAACCCATATAATTTATAGATACAGTTACCGACATAACTCATAACAACGTGATTGTGATCGGTGACATTTTCAATATATTTAGGTGTTTTATTTATAGTTTTACGCAATCTATTACGACCAATTTCACGAGGAAAATTCAATCACTACAGCAAGTCGAAACGCATCGTGGACTACTGAATTCTCACGTATTTATGCTACATTTTTTTTCAAATTTAGATCGATTTTTTCATTATATCAGTGTGTTTGTTCACATATAATATGTCATTCTGAATAGAACTATTTATATAAATTGGAACAAAAAAAAAATTTTTTTTTTTTTTTTTTTTTTTTTTTTTTTTTTTTTTTTTTTTTTTTTTTTTTTTTTTTTTTTTCGATAAAAATCAATACAAAGCACAGAAACGATAAATTATTCATAGATTCAAAGTAGTGACCTAAAACACAAACCTATAATTTTAGTATTCCTCGAACGACTACTTAAATATTCAAACAACATGTCGGAAGGTAGGGCCTATGAATAAATTTAAAAAAAACATCTAAATAACACAGACAAAGCTCACTTATATCAACACCAGGTACAATCAAACTTAAAGGGACAGGCCCATTTCAAATTACCCCTATTTTTGATGACTCCATCGGATTCTCCGTTTCAAATATAGTAGGCTGAATTTTTTTCCAATTTTCAGTCGCAATATTCACGCAGTTTTCAGCAATTTACCATGGCCAGTCATACACAACTATATATCGCAGTTGTCACGCCCGTCCGCGCTAATTGGCCAATATCGCAATTGCCACGCCCAATAGAGCATATTACCCAATTAGCGCGGAGGGGCGTGACAACTGCGATATATAGTTGGGTATGACTGGCCATGGAAAATTGCTGAATACTGCGTGGATTTTGCGACTGAAAATTGGAAAAAAATTCAGCCTACTATATTTGAAACGGAGAATCCGATGGACTCATCAAAAATAGGGGTAATTTGAAATGGGCCTGTCCCTTTAACATAAAAAACAATTGACGGAACATTCACATCTATCAAATTTCCACTATAAGCTTAGACAAACCACATCCATCAATTCAACAATGGGCGAATAGAATATAGATTACAGATTACAGCTTACTTCAAAAAGTCAAATCACACTCATGACGCAATGACGCAATGCGAGTCTTATAAAGCGCTTAATACGTAATGAATATTAAAGCGTTATAACACATGGTTTGTGAAACATATCCTGGATGACTGGATTCCCATCATTCCCATCTACTATATCCACTCTTTGTGCCAGAATTCCACAGAAATTTTTGCATACAATACATATAAATCCAGTAAACTTTGAACACAATACAAATAAATACAATTCCGTACGTATTATAAACCACGTATCATATCTCTTTAATAATCAATAACACATGATAAATTTCCTAGCTATCAATTATTCCACTCACTACTCACTCGGGTTTGGTGGCTCCTCGTAGCGTCACCAATTCCTCGGCTGATGTAGGGTGGATGGCTACCGTATCGTCAAAGTCCTTCTTTGTACCGCCCATCTTGACGGCGACCGCGAATCCCTGCAGCATCTCATCGGCACCTTGGCCGAGGATGTGGATTCCGACAACCTGCAAAACGAATAGAATAAAAATAGAGAGAGAGAAAGAGAGAATATGTGAGAGAGAGTGAGAGAAATCTAGAAAGACGTTAGAGAAAGGGGCGTGAGAGAAAGAAAGAGAGAACGAGAGAGAGAGAGGTGTGAGAGAGAAGAAAGGAGAGAGAGAGTGCAGAGAAAGATGAACAAAGAGAAAATTTAAGATCAAAGTTCCCCACCTTTTCCTCCGGCCCCGCACAGATCATCTTGAAGAATGACTGCTCCTTGTGCTCGCACACCGAGTAGTACATCGGAGTGAACTTCGACTTGTACAGGTTGATGTTCTCTTTGCCGTACTTGGCCACCGCTTCGTCTGCAAATTATTGGGACAATTGCTTGTAAACGACGGCATCCGTTTAAATCGGTATAACACCCGCATTTCGAAACGTATGTTAGAGAACTGCATTCCGGTGCATTTTTTATTCTAATCATATTCGCTTGCATATAATGCTGAATCACTTATTCAACATACGTTTCAAAAACCGGATGCTGTACCGCTTTAAAGACACTGACCCACGGAAAAAGTTTTCCAAGCATATCTAAGGGCGCGTTCGGGTTGCTCTTTCCGAAAGAGAAAGAGGCAAAAGCCCCGTTCGGGTTGGACCTTTCCGAAAGGATTTAATGCTTTGAGAAAGTGAAAAGTACAGTACACACTTTCCGTGAACACGCAGGGGTTTTATTTTTTATTTGAATGCGCACGGTCTGCGCACTTGTGCACAATTTCGGAATTGTATTTTTTCCCGACCGCTGACCTGCCCGCAGGCACATGACAGTACGTGCACAAGACCGGAAGGAAATGTACCGTGCACAATTAAATCGATTCAAATCTTAAAACGAAAACCCCTGCGTATTCACGGAAAGTGTGTACTGTACTTTTCACTTTCACAAAGCATTAAATCCTTTCGGAAAGGTCCAACCCGAACGGGGTTTTTGCCTCTTTCTCTTTCGGAAAGAGCAACCCGAACGCGCCCTAAGAGAAAACTACAGGGTCCAACGTGCGAAATACAAAGCTACAGAACTACCGTACGCAGTTCATTCCAAAAATATGACTATGGAAAATACAAAATAAATATGTAGTCTCACCTTCTGTTAGTCCTACAGTACCCAGTACTGGATGACTGAAGACTACGGTAGCAATGTTGACATAGTCCAATTTCAGATCCTTTTCCCCATTGAACAAACGGTGGGCAAGTCGACGGCCGGCCGCAATAGCCACTGTTAAGTAACACATGATAGTAACAAACTATAAATTCTTAGGTATGTTAGTATGTATTACCGTAATACCCAACAGCCACTAAATTTCGAAAATGAAAACACTAGTATTTCTGAAATGACATACATGATTTCTACCTTCTACATTTCTAATATTTCTATTCGACAATTCAACAACATTTCTAATATTGTTTCTAACACGGTACATTAATCATACATTATATGGTTTCCAACATGTTCTCAATTTGTTTATTCTGAAAATATGAAAAAAAAGTTATTATTAATTTACACATGGTACCATGTAATACCGTAGTACCGCGTCACCATAAACGTCGATGTACATACAAAAATGTGGTTGATGTAAAACGTTTACAAAAACACTTACCCGGTGTCAACAACCATTTGCCGGTATCATCTCCTACCGAGTAAATGTTGGGTACATTTGTGTTCTGGTACTCGTCCACTAATACACAACCATCCTTGTCAGTCTTCACACCAACCTGAACGAGTTAATAATGGTTTACTTACAGCAAAAACAACAACACCAATGAAACATCGCTGCTTGTGTGAATACAGTTTCTTTGATGATATGTCAGTCACAACTATTGTCTGTGGAATTTCTTTTTATATTTGGTGGATATATAAATATATGCTATGCATTTTTTTTTCGTCTTATCTTTGATTTACTTCTTTGAATTTTAAAACTATTGAATTCTTTCATCGTCTCTTATGGCGTTGCGCTCTTTCTAAGAGTCTAATAAACATTTAAACATATAATGAAATGATCCCACACCCACAGAGTAGAGGGTCCAAGCCCTCTACTACTTACATGGTGTTAATCACAATTACAATTACAATTAGCCTGGTTAATTAGTCTTACATATACGTCTTGACTTACTTCTCATGAAGAAAAGTTTCATGATGTTTCTGGTATACTTCATAATTAACACCCACTAACGGCCGCAGTCATATTACCGGTGAGTATCAAAATGACGCACAAAATTGTAAATGATAAAATGATGCAAAAAAAAAATCAAAGGGCTTTTTGAAAGCAAACCTCACACAAAATGGCATTCACGTGTAAATCGAATCGGAAATTTTTCAAGCAAAAATTGAAAATCGTTCAAATTGGGCGTAGTGTGGTATTACAAGAACGAGCTGATAAATTCAAATTCACATAAAGCACCTACCGTATCCACGTTAAGCGATTTCGTCACCGGTTCACGTCCAATGGCCCAGATTAGCGTTTCCACATCGTCTATCGTTCCCTGGAAATAAAATAAAACAATTCTTGACAAACCCTCCTTTCTATTCACATATCAACGAAAGGTGGAAACACAGCTACTGAATACGCGAAACCATTCAATTGTTAGAGTACCTTAGGGTTACATTCCCCCTATACGTAGGGTCAATCTAACAACCGTACTTTTCTAGTTAGATTGACCACAGAGGCCGTATTCACCAACACGCAGGGAACCCTCCCTGGCCTCCCCCGGGAGCTAAAGAATACATAGAGAGTGCGAGAGCAAAAGAGATTCAGAGCGCGAGGGCTCCCTGTGTGTTGGTGTATATGACCTCAATTCTTAGCCCCACTACCACTGCTTTCTTGCTCTACAAAATCGTCCTCCCCGTGTTTCAATGGATTTAGCTGATATAACGCGGGTGAACCTTATGATAACACTCACGTGATTTGTGTGCAAGGTCAAGAGCCCATCATCCCGCTTGATCACTTCCTTCACTTGCGTTTCCCTATGCAAATTGACTGGTCCCACATCGATCGCCTTCGTAAGCTCAGTGCTCAGATCCTTGTCAAAGGTTCGCAATACCTAAAAAGGAACATGAATCACTCGAATCTACTACAGTTCAGTTCAGTTCGTCTGAGCACAAATTTCAAACTCCATGCAAATGACAACACGGCTACTAATACACGTGCAATATCAACATCGAAATCAAAAGTGGTACGATCGATAAACCGGTGTATTGAACGAGCGCGAATCGAAAACCAATCGTCTTTGGATTAATATCAAACGTGCTGAATGTTATATGTTCAGTCTCACATTTTCATCCACAACGCTCACGCCTAGTACCATACAACACACCTTCAATTCTACTACAAAAGTTGACAGTCCCTAAACGGTAAGGAATACTCCACCCACTTTATCTTTCCTAATCAAAAGATGCGTATCCGAGCCAAGTGCTCCAAGGATTCCGGCCAGTTCGACGGCAATGTAACCGGCTCCAACAACGACCGACTTTCTGAAAATACATTATAAACAATGAGAATACTACAGTCCAACTGTCCAACATCAAGGGTATGTAACCATCCATTACTAGGAAGCTTTTAGGACAGATTCCAATTCTCAAAGGATCATATCAGCGCAATACTTGAAGCAGTATTGTACCTACATTGAAAAATTTGCATATGCACGCATTACCCACGTATCCACCTATGCAAATTTTTGGTGCCCGTCCGCAGCTTCCGGCACCAAATTTACATAGGATACATAGGAAACGCGTATCATATGCAAATTTCTCAAAGTAGGTACAATACTGCTTTAAAAAGAGAGAAGCCATGTTCGCGTATCGTACCAGAAACCGAAGGATTACCGAAAATCTTACTTAGGAAGAGACTTGAGCTCAAAGAATCCATCCGAAGTGATTCCATAGTGTGCTCCCGGCGTGTCTGGTACTGAGGGTCGACCACCCACGGCGATCAATGTGTGCTTTCCCTGAACAAGCGACCAATATTATTGTTAAAGAAAAGAGGATAATAGGGCAAGTTCAAGTTTAAAACAAATGCTAGCCTAAAATGTACGCAGCACATACTACTCATAAACTAAAACTTTCATTGTCAATGAGAGAAGTACCGCTTTTTATCCCCTCATTACCTACACGACTTTTCAAAATTGTCCCAGCATCGAAGTATGTTGTATGAGTCACTACCGCATTGTAATGCATGGTTTTATAAATCCATAATGCGAAACATTACGTTACGAAGACTCACTTCAACTCCTTAATCTAATATATTGTCAATTAAACACTCGCTAGGTTGGTGTTGGTGTTGTTAGTCAACATTTATATAAGTCAAAGAGCAAACTAAGTCATACCTTATATTTCTGTCCATTCACAAGAACGGTACCATCCTCGGCAAAAACGGCCTTTCCACGAATCAGCTCGCACTTCGACTGCAAAGAAAACGAGGAATTCAATATTAGAGACGAGGTGAGTGTACTGACTGACCGTGTGGTCATCCTCAAGCGCAAGCCTTACGGCTTTATAAGGCTTAGTGAAATGGTGCGCACCAACCAACCACTAAGCTAAACAGACCACCTCGTAACGCATGGGATTTATGCAACCGCGTAATCCATAAGTCACCAACTAACACGGTGAAGAATATCACCTTCTCCTAACCACATTAAAGCGAAATACCGGCTGGTTTTTGAAACGCATCGTTGACGGCTTAATTTTTACGTGTTTATGCTGATTTCTCGAATTTAGCTCGATTTTTTTTATTATAATTTATGTTCATTTGCATACGCTGCATAAGAATGCTGGGCTACTCGATGTGTTTCAAAAACCGGTGTTTCGCTTTAAACTGATCAGAAGCAAAAGGCGACTAATTTAAAATGGGTTAAACATATACATTCATTTTTGAAGGGCGCGCGAGCCCTGTAAACCGTGAGAAATTATCAAGAACCTAGTCCACAAGGAATCTAACAAACCACCTACCGAATTTTGCACCATATTATCGTAGATTCCGTTCAAACGCCGTACGTAGGCATCACGACTCTGCTGGATCTTACTGTAAGAACAAGGAGGTAGGTTAATACGTAGCCAATTAACACTACTATCTCTGCTAACCTTACATGTCGTTATTTGACATCTACGCTACCGTATACTCACTCTTCTTCTTACAAAAAGGAAACGCTTAGCATAAAATCCAACTCTAAACCCACATGGAGCAAAACGCCTCCCAGAGAAAATTCCTTACTTACTATAGAGACCAATGAGCTTCTAACAAACACAACAAAGGTCATCACCAATGGAAAACTACGGTACTACCCGCATCTCAAAACTTTGGGTAGATGGTAAAAGCCTTCGTTGAGAGGTGATTTAGACTAATTTGCATATAATGTATAAGGATTGGACGTTGACAGTTTTTTCGGGAGTTGGTTCACCCTACCAGAACGGTGATAGCTAAGAGACCGGGAGATGGTCGTCCGCAGTTGGCGGGTGCTTTATGCTATACCACGCACTCACTCACTGCTCATGATCTGGAACGAATTTCGGAAATCACTTCATATTTGGATCAATTACATATGCTCTAAATTCTACCTCCACCTACAATCCAGAGGCCATATTCACCACTCAATTCCCCATGGGGAATTCCCCACCTTTTGCTCTTCGTATCTCACATTAGAGTGCTGTTTTCTGTCCCCAGGGACTGTTTCCCCGAGGGAATCGGAGTGGTGAGTATGGCCTCAGAACGAAGCAAAGCAAAATACCTCCTAAAGAAAGTTCACAGATCAATAAGTCAATAACCATTCCCATTCTCTCACCTCCAGTCAAATCCATTAACAGTGACGTTGAACCCATAGTCCTTATGGTCTCTGATCGCTTCGGCGTGTGTCGCACAGTTGTACATCACCTTTTTCGGCACACAACCCACGTTCACCTACAGAAAGGCTGGTCACAAATTCACAAATCAAGAATGCCGAGTAGATGCTATCATGAAAAGGTAAGGTAAGACTGCATTACACCCTTACTGACACTCTCATTGACGCTATACATCTTAAAGCGAAATACCGGTCGGTTTTTGAAGGACAACTGAATTCTTACGTATTTACGCTAATTTACTCGAACTTAGCTCGATTTTGATTCTAATTTATGTTCATTTGTATAAAAAACGCTGGTGTACTCGATGCGTTTCAAAAACCGGCCGGTATTTTGCTTTGAAAACAGGTTCATAGAATGATATCCTGGTCAGTTTTCAACATTTCATCTCTTTCTACACCCACCTATTACCTATACAACAACTTTACACATCACACGGTTAACAAGCTCAATAATAATTTACATCTCAATGAGCACTTTTAACGAGCTCGAGCTAATAAACACCTAATCACCGTAATCGGAAAACCAAACACTACTCACACATGTTCCTCCCAGTCTCCCTTCTTCAATCAAGGCAACTGATACTCCAAACTCCCGAGCTCTTCTAGCTGAAGCCACGCCTCCGGAACCGCCCCCAATCACCAAATAGTCGAACTCGCGTACTTCAGACGACGACATCCTTCTAAACCTAGTCGTCAATCAATTTAAAGCCGTATGACACGTGGTTTGCGAAGAGTATACAGCACAGACAAGCATGTTCCCATGTATTACTTACAAATAGTGTCATAGTTTAGCGACACAGTAGCATACTGCATCTACGTTCTCAGGCGCGCAGCGCGCAAATGCGTAACCGCGTCCGCGGAAAAGAGATGGCTTTTTAGCATGGGAAAGGCGGAGACGCCGAAAAGAGGTTTCTCTATGTCTCGAATTTTTCAATGCAAATTTGCAATCGTTTTCCGCGGACGCGGTTACGCATTTGCGCGCCTGAGGACCAGAGATATTAATACATGGGGATATAGTTGTACAGTATAATCTTCATAAACCATGTCCACGTGATGTAAAGCTTGGAAATTAGCACAACAGACGTACGGTATTATAAGCGGAGGACAATTAACGAAGATACGTTGAAAGTACGTTGAAAGTTTGGATAGAATTTGGAATTCAAGCAACTCGAACTCGCGCACTTCAGATGACGAAATTCTTCTAAACCGAGTCGTCGTGAATGTGAAGCCATTTAAAACCCACGATTCACGATAAACTTGCACAATGTGTTAAAGCCGAATTGTTATAAAAAAAGGACTTCAGGGAACATGAGCTTAATTGGAGTACGAGTACGGTAGTTGGTAGTTTTCATTAGAATTAAAAGGATCGTCAGTACAAACAAACAAACAAACAAACTTTAAAAGGGTCTTGTTAGAAGAACACTACGAAACCGAAACACACACAACACACATGAAAATAAGTAAATACGATAGAATTTTGAAGAAAGATGGCGAGCAAGCGGCGCGAAAACGGCGCGCAAAGTGGTGCCGCAATCACGCCGCCTGCACTCCAACTTTCACACTACACAAATTGAAACAAATGATGCAACCTAATCCCTTTCACCGATCATGTCAAAAAGGTTGAAAGCACTTTTTAGTCTCTCACCAAAAACGATGGTGACAAAAAAGCGTCACTGATAAGACGATAAGAGGGCAAGGGACATTTACATAACTACAAAATACACAGGAAACAGAGAAATTGAGAGAAATGAGCTCTATTTAATGAGAAAATACACATTATACAGAAGTCATAGCAAAACAACAATATATGTGTTTAATGTACAAAAGAAAAACAATAGGATTTGGCATCTCGCTCAATGTATATCAACTACCGTACGCCAACGCTTTCAATGTTCAGCGTATTACTATCAATTCTTTATATATTCGCTCTTTCCTTTACTGCGCACCCTATTGGTATATTTAAAAAGTGATGACTAAACGATAAAACCTCTGATTCGCTACAATTCAGCAATCAGAAAAGTTTCAAGACTAATTACATGCGTAAGCCACGATTATCAGAGACCAAAAAAATACTTCAATAATTATTAATGACTTGCAGCAGAAATTAAACGACGAGTGAAATCAGGCAAGTTAAGCCTAAGCCTAAGCCTAATCAAGTAATTCACGTTACTACTGACCTTGCAAACTGGTTAACAAGTATCTTTGAGGGTGCCAGGCGCGCCAGCATACCACACCCTGAAATAACCAAATTACAAATTAAATAACACAATTCCCCAACTCTCAAAAATAAACCACAAATATAAAAGTGGCGCTACCCTGACTCCATTACTCCCTACTGATGACAAATTCCGCATCAAATATACACAACATTAACCTCACCTTACGGTAACTGTACCTCTAGCTCTAGCCAAGGCGTAACATTCTTACAAAAAAAATCCAACATTCCCCAAAATACAATAATGGAACTCCAACTCTCCACGCACAAAAACACTACACATCCAGCTTTCGTCAACAACTTTATTCAAATAAATACACTAATAAATTAGACGAAGCAAGCCACGGATGACATCAACATTGATGCAAGACTAAATACAAGAGGAGTGTGCTTTTTCTAAATGGAGATGACACAAATTCTAATTTTCCAAGTAGGCCTAAGCCTAAGCCTAAGCCTAAGCCATCTCCAAATTAGAAAACACAAGTCCCAGTTCGGACCAATGGA
This sequence comes from Pelodera strongyloides, assembly GCA_036852015.1. Taxonomy (NCBI): domain Eukaryota; kingdom Metazoa; phylum Nematoda; class Chromadorea; order Rhabditida; family Rhabditidae; genus Pelodera; species Pelodera strongyloides. The sequence continues at coordinate 28,853 of JAANDG010000338.1, read as the reverse complement.
CCTCTACGATTTACGATACATAAAAATGACGAAACTCACAGGAATCATAAATTCATAAACTTCTCACACCGGACCATAACTCCAAAAGCGTAAAGTAAAAGCTGATTTGACGGGAGCGTAAATATAAATATAAAGTAATAAAGATAGGTAAACTGTAATAAAAAAACAATACTCGTCTGTCACTAGGGATCAGAGAACACTCATACCGGATCGAGGGAGAAGAACACAGTAGCACACGCAGTACAATAAATCATACAATTTGGAAAGCGACCGCAGCACAACATGCGTCAAAGCAACAAAAACTTGTCCGCAACCGCATCCGCAACAAAACGCTGCGACACTGCTGCGCTACGGTAACCTCCCGACAAAAGAAACTCTCAGCTTCTAATCAAAAATATTAAGTCGAGGCTCATTCCAAGTGCAACTTTTTTTAAAAAGAACGAGAATTTTACGGATCAAACTACTACATTACAGTGATGCGACAAAAAATCAAACTGCGAGTTGCGACTATACGACGAAAACTCAAAAACGTAAAAAAAAACACCGAGGCAACACTTATACAGCCCGTGATTTGAAACAAGAAATCGGTCAAAATTTGATATTCCTTTCATAAAAACAAATAAATAGCAGATTCGGTTATGCCCGAAATAAAGGACAATGGTATTGGAAGAGGGTATGATTGGCCGTTTTTTTTAAAGCGGACATAGCACAGGGTTCCTGAACTGTACACTGGACAAATGTACTATATGAAATAGACCAGCAAAGGGAATGTCACTGTCCAACATACATTTCAAAAACCCCGTGCCACAACGGTTTACGTTTTGAACCTCAAATGTGTGAAGCACAAAACAAAATCAATAACCGGTATACTCCCCTCCTCTCGCCTTCTCGTAAACTTCAACACTTAGAAGTTGTACTTGATGTAGGGAATCTCGACGTCCTCATCAGTGGTGGGGTCAGTGGCCATAACCTAAAAACGAATCCACATACCGTACCTCAGTCTGGGTACATAAAGAATAGTATAAACTAAGTTGTGTTGACCTCCACATATCATAAATAGCAGCCAAAAGATCTTATAACTACAACAAATTGTAGGCACTAGGCACAAATCAAGTAAACAACCATCCATACCATGCTTATTGACGATAGTGTCCAGCTACCGGGAGTACAATGCTCGGCTAATTACCTTTGTTCGATACCCTTTACACACGTCCCTTATTACTGTTTTGCTGTCTTAATTGTATTTATTTTTTAATTATACATGTTTCTGGGCGCATCTTTGTGATGTAATAAATATTATTATTATAATATAACATAGCACCAACCTCCAGCACCAGTGACTTTGCGTGCGGTGGAACAGCCTTCTTCGAAACCTCCGAGATTACTTCCTTCACTCTACAAAAGATGATGGTGAAACTTTTTGCTTATGCTTGCTTTTTTCCAGCATAGAATATTACACGATTTGCATACAATACACTTTTGCGGTGCCAACCCGCTTTAATATCAAAATAAATAACAGAGAAACTAATATAACAAAAACTCACTCCATGGCCATCCTCTGCTGTCTCTTCTTGTTATCCATGAAGAATGAATAAATGAGCGAGACTCCCGACGACAACATACCAATCTCCAGCTTGGTCTCGTTCTGAAAAAAAAGTAAAATACCATAGCCATAGCAAAAGTAAATTAAGCCAAAAAAAAAAAACTAATTAACACCATTTAGTTGATAAAGTGAAGTTTTTTGGAATGGGATTGAAAACGGACAAATACAGAATTCCGCAAAAATGTCCGCCTAATTACCTAGCAACTGCTTCAACTTCAGTCCTAACAAACAATTAAAATAAAGTTGGCACAACAATCTCTCACTTGAATCCAGTCAATGAGCTCGGAAAGAGTCATGGGCGCCTGGATTTCGATCGCGTCCCACAGCGTGAACTCCTTGTCCATGTACTGAAATCGTGAAAGAATAAGAAATAAATATACAATCTACAATGGTTCAGGATCTCAAATCAAGTCATACGCTATATCTACTCACACTGTATTCACATTAAATATATATTTTAATATATTACTTCCAGACGGAAAAAGTCGCAGAGTACGCCAGTAGGAAGCATAAAAATTAAAGCGCCGCACAGATTAGATTGAACATAATTTGCATACAACACATGGATGTCTAACACACATTTCAAATTTCAAAACCACGTGCCATTCCACTTTAAAATCCACACTTCTAATGACAAACCTTCTTCTTCGGCGCGTTGATCGGCTCCGAGAATCCAAAGAAGGGCAGCGCCAAGTTGATAAATCCATTCTTGAAACGTTCTATCGGTGTGGCCGGCAGCTTGTTATCAGCGTCAATCATCTGCAATAAAACAGAAGTGTATATGTATAACAACATTCAACAAATAAAGAACATCACTAACGCACAACATGAACATGTCTTATTATTGGATCAGCTTCAATAAATATTTCAGCATCACCTAAATCAAAAGGATATATAAAGGCTAATAAACATAAACAAAACAAGACTTAGAAATCCATGCAATACACATGGTCAAACAAGCAAGGATAAAGCATGCCTTTCTACTACTTCGTTCTAAGGACGGAAATGCGTAACCGCGTCCGCGGAAAAGAGGTGGCTTTTTAACATGGGAAAGGCGAAGACGCAGAAAAGAGGTTTCTCTGTGTCTCGAATTTTTCAATGCAATGTGCAATCTTCTCCCGCGGAACGCGGTTACGCATTTCCGCGCTGCGCGCCTGAGGGCCAGAGTAGACAGAGAACAAGCTCACCAACCTTGTACAGCTCAATGCACACAAGTCCGGCAATGCAGGCAGTCGTCGTGGCGATGGCAGGAATAATTCGACCGGCAATCTGAGGCGATTTATTATAAAACCGTCAATATTCGAAAAGAGATACTTGGATTTCATAATGCAAAAAAATTGTAGGCTGAAAACTTCTTCAAATAGAAGAAATATGAACATATGCGTAATGCAATATGTTTCAGGCGCTACACTTAAGTGTGCCTACTTTTTCGCGGATAATTCCTCATTAAACGGCGCTGATCGTGAAGAAAACAATATAGCTTTACGTCAACAACATAATAACTCCCGTACATCTTTTGTAGCACTACCTAACCACAAGTATCTAGACTTACCCAACTAAGCAGAATACAATAGAGACCGTGTTTTCGCTCGTAATTGCCTCAATAATTACACATCGACTAGTAATTACCCACCTGCTTGGTCTTCATCAAATCAGCCGCTGGGATGTCGTAGTTCTCGGCGCGCAGGTTGCTCGCCGCAGTGATAAACTCCATGTGGTGGTTGGAGTCGTCGTCCTTTTCAAAGTCGACCGGGTTGAGGCGGGGAGTGCTCTAAAACAACATGTCACGCTTATATGATTATCCTTTTGACGATTTACGACTGCAAGAAATTAAATATATCCAAGTTGGCAACTAATAAACAGCTACAAAATTATTTAAAAAAAAACACCTTAGTGTCAATTCGAGCAAGTTTCAACTTGAGATTATCCAGCTGTTCATCCGAATCTCCTAAAAAAAATCTAATAAAAACAAAGGAGAATATTAAAACACAGTCAATTTTTCCACAGAATTTCAGACGTTGGTCCCAATATAATTACATTTCCAATAAAGAATACAGCTCTCCAAGTCTCTAATTTCTTTAGGTCTATCTAATGATACCATCCGTATAGTTAGTACCATCCGTATAGTTAGCTGGACCGCTAGCTACATTCACAGCTAGAGCACGCGCTCCAGAAAGGAGCTTTCAAAAAAAAAACAATAAACAATATTATTCCAAGTAACCTAGATAATTTCTGTGTAAATCGTCGGTCCTCCCACCTTCTGACTTCTCCAACTGCTCCTTCGCCTCGGCTTCAGTCACTGCAATCTTGACACCGCTCTGCGGCTTGAATGGGGGTGGTTGCACGGAATTGGCAATCTCAGCCACTCGGGTCCTAAAGTTGGTAAAGAGGTATAACAGGTGGTTTCTAGCAATTCAGCGACACGGGTCCTGAAGCAACGATTAAACACCAAACTACAAATAAATACTTTTCAAGAAGCGACCAAGTCGCCAAGCCACGTGAATCCAAAGAGCAAAGAGGCAATTATGAAATCGAACAACAAAACATAAAAGCCACTGACCTATCGACAATCGGCTCAATACCGTACTGCTGTGCCCGGAGAATCGAAGCCGCGTAGACGAGGTTAAAGTGCTCTGGCTAAAACATGGGGTATTATGGTGCATTACGGTACTAAACAACTGACAAGATCGCGCCCCCCTCACACTTCAACGCCTACAAAATTGAGCATATCACCGGTAATGTTCCCGATGTTGCCGTTATGCGGTTAATAAAGTCCAACCGGTCCAACCCCGCATGCCTTCATGAAGCCCTTGAAGGGCGCGGTCAAAAGGTGATCGACATTTCACAGTTAGATCCTTGTATTCAAATTTCGATATCCCCGCCCCTAGATCCAATTCCGGATCATACCACGTGATGTGCATATTCATAAGCATATAACCTAATGAGATATTAAATCCACAAGCACAAGTATACCTTACCTGAGCGGGGTCAAAGTTGAGCACATGGGGGCATCTCTTGGATCCTGACCAGAACTTGGCGCCCTGGTCGGTGATCTGATCGGGCGGGAACATGTGCAACATTTGCGCGATCGCGTTGTGATACTTGTCCTGGAAAAGACGTAAATTTTTTATATATTTGGCTAGGGTGTAGAGCGCACAGCTAAGTTCTATATGTGGTCATGATGCAGAGCACACGCACAGCTAATTTCCTTGCCTCTGATTAGTCATAGTTCAATTTTTTAGCCCATGTTCATCAATATACGCTACACTATATAGGCAAGAAGATGTCACCAGTGGCAGTACAGCTACACTATGAAAGTATGAACGCACAAGCACATTGCTTCAGATTAAAAACCGCTAACGTGCGTCAACCTGCTCTAAAACGCCGCATTGAGTATAGGAATTTAGGAATTTAGGAATACGAGCATGGTGTAAAGCCCCAAACCTGGAACAAATCCCTCGCCCACTTGACACAGTCTTCGGCTGTGCTCGGCTTATGATCGGTCAATGCGTCAACGACCTCCGTGATCATTTGCAGCTAAAAATACAAGGCGTAAAAATAAACTAATAAACATTCAAAATTTCAAAATCTGGGTAACGGGTAGTAACAAGGGGCGGGTAACGGCATACCTACGCACGCGATAATGAGAATGATGAAATAATACGACACTCTCTCGGTTAAATGTCTACTATATTCCTTGGAACGACATATCACCATAGAGATGACGAAAATAATACAGTGAAAGTGAACAGCAACATAGCAAAAAAGTCGCATCCCGACAATAACTACACTAATATGCACACAATTATAATAGCCCACCCTTGAATAAAGGTGCACGAGCACGCTCTTGAAGCGTATTTATTTATTGGACACTACTACTACTACCTCAAACCTATAAGAACCACGATTCGCAACAAAGCGGATTCACATACACCTCTCCTCTGGATTCACATACAAAAACCGACCCTCTGCGCCGGATTGACAGTGTCGAGTCTGTCGAGGAAGGCTCTCTGGTCATCCAGGAACTGGTTGGCAACCTCGGCCGGGGAAGTGAAGAGCCCTAGAATATGTTATAAGTTGCGAATACATTGTCTCGACACCAACGCCAACGGTTCAACTAAACAGCAACAGCCAACCACATTCGGTAATTTTTCTACGATGTGTACTGTAGCCTTGTACAAAACCAGTTTGTTTTGTACAATGCTACAGTACACATCGGTAATTAAACCAGTTTATCTTGTAAAAGGCTACAGTACACTCAACAAACAACTCGCGGGTCCACTAAATAAAAACAACCACAAATTTGGTGATTAAACTTATTCGTTCATGTAAAAAAAGATACCCTCAAACAAATCGCGAGCCCATTGAATGGTGTGCTGGATGGCGTTGGGGAAGTTCTTGAGCGTGCATATGGGGATGTCCTTCTCTGGGGGATCGACCGATGATCTAAACGACAAAGAAATGCTCAAACATATAACATGCTACATCAATTTCACTATTTTTCTACACTACGCTACGATCAATATTCAGCACGATCTTCTCAGCAAACAATATGCAACTGTGTATGCAAAGGGTGTCATTTATCTTTATCTAACACATGTTGTCATCCATTAATTGTGAAGCGCTGGCTTAGGGATTCAATTATTGATCGACACAAGTTTGCTATTCTTAACATAACGTGGAATTTCGGAAATAACCAATAACCACACATCGAGATAATTAAAAAAAGATAAAATCTGAATCTCAAATCTCACCCGTAGCTCTCGGTGAGGTGCGGGTAGATAACCTGCGTGTTACCCTTCGCACCACTCGTACCCGACTCCAAGAGCGGAAGGCGGTAGTAAACACAACGACGGTCCATGTACCGACCTGGAAAATAATAATAATATATTACGCTACAAGAGCGCGATCCTTTTTTACTCAAGGGTATTTCAACACAGTGTTTCAAAGCTTATGGCTTGCTAACATAGTTTATTCCACCTTCTTTATGGAAACGAAAAAGAAATTTGAGGCGCGATAGTGAATAAACCACCGGAGGTGATACTGCAGTCCGTCTGCCTATTTTCCTATCTTTTTTGTGGCGCATTTTTGGGTATCATCGTTCAACTTTACTACACAAATCTTGAAGGTGGTTTGATTTTGATGGCTCGGTGTACGTTTTCTTTTTGCTTAGACTACGTAACAAAACTAAAACTTGAAGGCTTGAAAGAAAACCACAACTCACGAGCATCCACATTATCCAGAGCATTCAGCACTCCGTTCAATTTGCCAAAGAAAATGTCATCAAAGATGTGCTCGGTGTCAGGTCCCACACGCTCAGCCAGCGCCTGGAATACAAAAGAATAAAGGTTAGGTTATAGTCATCAACGGCAGAGAATTCAACGCGTGCGAGCGTCCACCTAGAAAAAAAAAGCAATTCTCCCCTAAAAAAACAGCGAGAAGAAGCACAAGGCGTCCTTAAAACAAGAAAAACTGATTGGAGTTCTTCATCCAAAAAACTGCAAATAACATAAAAAGAAAGGACCACAAACTCACTTCAACGTTAAATTCCTGGTTGAATGCCTTCACAGCCTTTGCAGCGACTTCAGACTTCTTTCCCTGAAATACAAAATTTGGTTAAAACGTATTTTTTTTGCAAAAAGGTTAACAGGTGAGTTCGACACGATTTTGCGTAAAGTGAGTTCGACGACAAATAGAAAAATTGTACGTACTACGGAACTTACTGTAATAATGACCTTTGTATCCAACTTAGACCTTAGGCAATTACGCAAGAACCGAAAACGCAAACACACTCCGATTACGTATCATCCAAAAACCCACTCCAACATTATTCCTTCTGAACAAGAACTGTCTGTTCAGGTTGCTGATCTCGATCTGGTCCATATCGGTCACCTTGATCAGACCCTCTTCACCACAAGCGATTCCCATCATGGCGAGGTTCTTGAGCAGTTCGCATCCAATGGCTCCAGCGCCCACCACGAACCTACAGATTATGCATTTAAAGCAATGCGACGCGCGGTTTATGTGGCGTATGCTGGACAACTGAATTGAATAGTGTCGTTCTATGTGCAGAAATTTGAATTCAAGCATTTTTGGTAAAATATCAACAAACCATCGTTGATTGGCAAGAGCCTCCTGGAACTTCCATCCAAAAACGGCCGCCTGTCCATCGTAACGAGAATTTCGCTGGAAAAAAATAAGCAACTCAATACTAAACTGTCGCAGAACATACCGCCACAACCACTAATCAATATATGGAAATTAGAAATGATAACGAGTGTGAAAAAAAGAGAATAATGCATCATGTTCTAACATGATACCTCATGATGCTTTATGTAGCTTCAAATGGGCTTGTCTGTCTGGTAGAAAAAACTTCCTAAAACTCCACACTTCCGGTCCAAACCAAAAAATAAACTGGAATTGCGAAAAATAAAAATAACTAACCGGAGCACAGTCTTCCTCAGTCAACTTATCAGCGTCGAATGCGGTCCAGTCACCAGGCAACGCGGAATCGTGATTGATGTAGAGGTACTGAAAACCGTCTCACTAGCAATTTTATGTTTGGGCACATCTATTAAGAGAGCGTGAAACATTGATGTTTCCAGAGGCTGTATTCACCAACCAACACACAAGGAGCCCTCCCTGGCCTCCCCAGGAAGCTGAACAGTGAGTAGAGAGTGCGAGAGCAGAAGAGAATCAGAGTGCTTGTGAGCCTAGGCAGGGCTCCCTGTGTGTTGGTGAATACGGCCTCAGGATCAAAGAACAGTGAGTAGTTCTGAGCTTATCAGCTTAGAATTGCCTATTTCGAAACCACTTCTCACTTCTCACTTCAAAAGCAATTGGTAATGCAATGAGGCTTTCCCGCTGCTAACAATACAATTGCAAAAGATTACCTTCCATGCTACGAGCTATTCTTGGAACTCCCTAACATTGTCTGATGCAGTCCCTGATACCAAAGGTTCTGTGCGAATACAAAATTTCCGAAATAAAAATAAAATATTACCTGTTTGATCGGGGTCATGTGATGGGTGACAGCCTTCATCGCCTCCTGAGCTGCTATGCCACCGACCACGGAGGCAACAGTCACCAGATTACCAACAGCCTAAAAATAAGTTCAAACTAACTAAAAACATATCTCCATTAGGCCTAAAATGCGCTGTCCAAATTCCGAACCGAATAGTCTATACTACAAATAGTCTATGACTTTCGATTTAACGTATCGGGCGTAACGTGACCTCTCAGAGACATAAGTCAGGCTTTGTTCACTTTCTCTGGTAGCTCTCGGTTGACGTATGTCCAAATCATGAAGGCCGTGAAAAAAAGAATCCAGCAAAAAACAAACCTGATAAGAAAAGTTCTTCAACAGCTTTTCATTAACTTCGGCACCCGCATGAAGTTCGGCCTTGAGGAGCTCCACATCAGAATTGTTTCTTGGAGCAGGCGATCTACCGTACTAAACAAACAAAAAAGTATAAACTACACAATTGACCTCTTGAAATATTATTATCCAGAAATCCAGTTCCAGAGTGCAACATCAACTCTACTAAAAAACAAGCATAGAATAGAGAATAAAAACTCCGCTCTTTGGTTGTGTTTGTACTTTTCTAGTTATGTCAGTTCCAAAGCGCTACAACAACGTTGGGTTGGGGCTCGCACCCACAGGAAACTGCACGCAGAATTTCTGAATGGGCGCATAACTAACCAAACCTCAACATATTAAAGCGATATACCGGCCGGTATTTGAAACACATCGAGTAGACCAGCAATCTTACGCAACTTATGCAAATGGACATAAATTAGAATGAAAAATCGAGGTAAATTCGAGCAGCTTAGCATGAATACGTAAGAAATCTGTTGTCCACGATACGTTTCAAAAACCGGCCGTTATTTCGCTTTAAATAGGCAATTCTCACCTTGGTCTCAAACTTGTACAACGCCTGGAAGAGTGCGTGCAACTGTGCGGGATAGTCGAACGTTGCGAAATCCCAAATGCAGAATTCCGGCTCGGCCAAGGCCTTCTCCAGCGGCAGGTGATCAATGTAGGTGGAAACCTGTAACGTAACATCATCCTCATATTTGTTATCATTAATACGCCTACGGAGTACCTTGTTTATCTAGCTATAATTACGCATCATACTAACTCCATCTTATGCATGCATTTTGGTCAACGGCAACGGTCAAAACCTTTTCCTTGACATTATTATATATTGTTGATGCTGATATGCGAAAAAATCAGGTATTGCGCTGGTTCAGACACAGATCGAATTGCAAATGCTGTAACTATAAAAAAGATAATGAATACCTTCGCCTCGCGAACTCGTCCTCCCTCCACATAATCATCAAAATTTTTCGCAAAGTCTCCAATGTTGAAAACGTGAGCCTCTGAAATATAGGGCTTATTTTACTGCTACTTTCGCAGGCGTTGCGTCTTGTGCCAATGCGATAAAAATCATACAACAAGAGGCACATTCTTACGGCATCAAAAAACCAAAACTATTTTTCAACACAAGGGCCGAGTGAAAATACTTGCGGTCGGTGAAAATTGCGTACATTTCGGTGGGGTGGAAAAAAAAACGAAAACATCACTACTCACTCTTGTAGGTAATCTTGATGGGGGCAGTGTTGTTGATGGCAGTCATTCCCTTCACCTCGGTGAAGGTGACATGATCACCATCCTGAAGTCCGTGGTAAATGTTGTCCAAGGTTGTCACGTCACCAGTCTCCTTGTCAATGTGATCGATCAAAATCTTAAAAAAGGAAACTTATGTGCAAAGGATAAGTCATAAAAAATCCATAAAGAACGCAGATTGTCCTGCGCAAAGTTGATGCATATAGCATTTAATTATATATGTGCATCTTTATGTGTATGCATCTTTATGCATTTATATCTGCATTATATTTATGTGTGCATCTTTGTGATGTAAAAAATTTATTAATAATATTATTATTATTATTATTATTTCAGACTTCCGCTACTTGAAAACAAATAAACTCTCACGAACGAAACTTGAGAATCATTGTCTTTATCTTGTCTTTATTTTAACTTTTAACTTTTTTGGGAATAAACACGACATTACGATACGACATCTCGAACTCTCTTTACTCTCTAATGAAAATAGAAGGTAACACTTACAATTTATCAATTTTGCCCGTAAACTGCAAAAATAACAAGAAAACAAATACCTCAACAGGTTGTTCTCCATTGGGATCATCAATACGGAACTGGTGGCCCATATCGGCAAAGATGTAGCTAAAATAAAGAATTTACCACAATTCACGATTATCCTTCGCACAGATATTGAAAGAAGCTATGTACGAAACAGGAAATAAAAATGTTTATAAAGGACTTCAATGAGTGAAATGGCGACCAAGGGCTCTCGTGAACCAGTGCTACAAGTTGTAATTGCAAGGGTAATTACCCTACCAAGGGCTATTTGTAACTTAACGCTACAAGTTGTAATTGAAAGGGTACTTACCCTACCAGGTGCTACTTGTAACCCAGCGCTACAAGTTGTAATTGCAAGTGTAATTACCCTACCGAGGACTACTTGTAAACCAGCGCTACAAGTTGTAATTGCCTAGCCCTAAAAGTTGTAATTGCAAGTGTAATTACCCCCTATCTACTCACCTGAAAGTTCCTCGAGCGTCGGCCACAATCAACTTGTTTCCGGCGGTTCGTACCCACTTGGAAACCATCAGTTGCTGATTTAGAGGCGTGTCAGTGAGGACGACGAGCTGCAAGATTTCTCACTAATCCAGCGGTCTCAACCTCAATTTGCGCAAACACATACAAATGATACAAAAATCCGATTTCAGAAAAAAGCCGAACGCCGCCTACCTATATTTAATAGTGTCACAACGAGTTTTCTATTCTCTGTTCACCACCTTGAAGAACGCCCTCAACCGCCTCAGCGTTATTATATAACAATCAAAGTCATAATACTGAAAAAAGAGTACTTACTTCAAAGTTCTTCACATAGTCCTCGGTCAGTGGCTCAGTGTTCAGAACACATGTGACACTGTCGTTCAATTCGGCCAGTCTGCAAAAAAAAAGCAATTAATAATAATAATAATAATTAATAATAATAATTAATAATAATAATTAATAATTAATAATAATAATTAACAATTATAACCAAAAGTTTGGATTGGGTACTGTTAATTTGGTAATAGGTGATATGTTCGTTGAAAACGAGAAAAAATTAAGGGAACAAAATGCTAAAACAACTTGTAGATCATATTTGAAGTTGGGAAAAATGTTGGACACGACTGCTTCATTTAAAAAAATTAAATTCTAATTATGATGTAGGGAAGTTGCAACAAACACAAACATCTCCCATGTTTTTGCTTCTGCACTTCTGCTACATTAAAGTAAGTACATTAGGCTGCACTAGGCGGTACGAAATGAGAACCATAAACGACATAAAGGAAAAACATTGCATAAGTATAAACTAGTTAGATGAAACTCACAGGCACAGCCCCACAGCCGTTTATGCTCTAAAAGCCTAATCTTGCGGAAACCGAGAAATGCAGACTATAACTATGACAAAATCAACAAAATCAACAGATTCAAGCAAGGAATACCTCTCAAATGAAGCGGCCGCCCTATTCTTCCCAATGTCGTCTTCGCGAAGATAGTACTGAGCAGACAGATCATACCAGGTGGCGTTCTTCGTGTCGTGAATGACAATATGACGGACTCCGCCGAGAACCAAGTTCTAAAATAAGGGGGATATAAGAGATCAACAGAACTCCGAAACCCCCCACTCCATTTAAAATAGCAGGCCCACTCAAAAAAACGTAGCCAGGATCAGTTAGAATAATCGCGACAACCGCACTGCAATGCATAATATACAAAAAAAAAGAGGCTTTTAAGCGAAATACCAGCCGGTTTTTGAAACGCATCGCCGACGACTGAATCACTGAATTCTTACGTATTTATGCAAATGTGCTCGAATTTAGTCGAATCCTTTGTTAGCGCGATAGCGCTAACATAGTTTGGGTTACATCAGAGAGCCCTTTTTTCCAGTTTCCACCCTGAATTTGTTCCTAGACGAAAAAACGAAATTCTTTCGAGCTAGTTAGTTAAAAGAGCATATTTTAGATTATCTGCGAAATTTTCAGATAAAAATATCAACTTTAACCAAAATTATGGCCAAATAAGTAAAATTTGAAAATCATGTGGAAGAATGTCTGTTTGTTGGTTGTGTCTCTGTGCACTTTAGGGGGCGGGGCCAGCATTGCGCGCCGTTGAAACACAACTTAAACCTTTCAGCTTCAGGGCAAAAGTAATGAATAGTTATTAAATTTTATTACTATTGCCAACCAGGTTATTCAATTAACTAACTATCTAGGTAACTAGTTAACACGTTAACTAGGTAAGAGTTGGAGTTGAAATTATTCCGTTTTGGTAAAGTATGTTTCTCTATTCTTTACTAAATACAAGGTAATTCGAAGAAAAATATGATTTTGTAGTGACTGCGACCCTTTAAAGCGAATTAGTTAAGTCGTCCGGGCGGAAGGGGTGTCAAACAATTGCAAAGTCCAATCTAAAAACCATGAAAGCAAAATTTAATCTAAACACAATGCTCAAATTGGTCAAGGAATCATAATTTAAAGGCACATGCCCACGTAAAAGTTTTCCCCAATTTTGCTGTGATAAGTCTCCCGTTTTACTTAGTATGCAAAATTGGGAAAGATATTCGCGAAAGAAGATTTTCAGAAATGTACCGCAGTTTGAGCTGAAAATGCGTTTCTGAGCCACAAACTACGATGTGTTGCATAGTAAAATGCTTCTGGCTATTGATTTAATCAACGTTAACATATTGGGGTTAGGCGCGCTAGCGCCTAGTCCTTTTTGGTTTTTGTTTTGGTTTTCAACCCGGTGCACGTCCAGAAATCCGTTTAGCTGTTTTCGGGGGCTGAGTACGGTAACGAACTGTGGATCATCTTTCGCAGAAATCTTTCCCAATTTTACGTATTATGCAAAACGGTTTTCGCAGCCGCGCGTTTGTGTAATATGGGAGGTTTAACTCAGACAAAGTAGGGAAAACTTTCCATATGTGGGCGGCCTGAGCTTTTAAATAAACCCCAGATTGTTTGTGCACACAGTTTCTAAAATGATTTGTAACGTAGCACATGCAACCAGCCGTGGTGGTATTTCATGTTACCTATGAAGGCGAGTGAGCGAGTGAGGCATGATTGAAGACTAGTGATTGATTGATTGGCGCGAATTTTTTTATTCTAATTATGTTGATTTTCATTGGAATGTACAACGCGAAACTTTGGCCGGTGCGTGGCCTACAAACAACGGGTGGGCCCACGCATGGCGGCCGACCCACCCATTCCTGGCGTGGTGTGGGCGGCGCACCGACCCAGGCTGGCACAGTTGTAGGCCTGAGGACGGCGATCTTCAACTTTCGTGTCTATTTTAGTTCACCTACGCCACCCCTAAACCGGGCCTGCACCAGGCGCGCCAGCGCCTGGTGCAGGCCCACCTTTTCTGTGTCTGTCGAGCCGTATGGGCGAGGCGTAGGCGAGGTGTAGGCGCCCCACCCTTTTCGGGACCAGTATAGGCCGCGCACTGGCCAAGTTTCCTCACTGTAGTTTTCGTTTGCGAAAATCCGTTCAAAACCCGGCGGTAGCACCACTTTAACTCTAACGTTCAAACACATTTCAAAAGGAAAAAATCCGGCGAAAAAAAAAAAACAGATGTTTTCAGCGAGAAATTTATTGATTAAAAAAGTTGCTCCCGGTCCAAGCGCCACAGTTAGCCATAAAGAACCAAATGTTATTATGTCATCGAGGTATGCGACCGATTAATTAGTGGAATAACGTTCGTCGAGTCACACAATTTTTTTTCATCATTTTACTCGCTGTTGCCTCATTTCTTGCCAAACATTTTCCCAACACTATGCTTTATAAATTATACAGATAATAAAAATACAAAGTATACATAAGGGCCAAAACGGTGACCGCGCCTTTAAAGGGGGAGGCTCACGATCCTTTCTTCTTATCGGTAGATGGTGGTATTTGCTTCCAATAAACTGCCTTATGAAGCAAAAGCTTTTAATTAGAAGGAATTAATCAATATAATGCTTAGAATTTTATTAAAATTTTTTGACCGCAGCCCTTGTGTCCCGAGGGTATCTGGCTCTTATTGTATGTGTCCCGAGGGTATCTAGCCATAGTTGCACCCTTATTTTCATAGTTTGAGTCCCCAGCTACCCTCGGGATACACACAATTACAGCGGCCATGGTAAAAAAAAATCGATAGCATTCAAAGCATTCTACTGTTTTATTCCTTCTAATTAAAAGCTTTTGCTTCACAGGGCATGTTTCTTGGAAGCAAATACCATCATATCGATAAGAAGAAAGAAATCGTACACTTAGATCTCGTGAGCCTCCTCCTTTAAAGATGTAAATTAGCTGATGTGAAAAGAGGACAATATTTTATCGTGGAAAAGAGTCCTTGAATGGTAAGTTTGGGTTTCATCCTACTTTAAAACTAGGAAAAGAGAACAATAGTTGAATCGGTTGCTATAAATGTTTTTTTTACCATATGCAGAGGTTATGCTCAAACTAGGCCTTTGTAATAACCAACTGGCCTTTCGATCATGCTCTTAATTTCCTATTTTCACCAGGATGACACGCTACTCTTTGGTCTGGAATACCCATTCTCTGTTTATTCTATGCTAAAATCTGTTTCAGGGCATAACGAAGTTTTCGAGATAAAATCGGAAAATTGTTAGCATAAGTGAAATGACCAGTTTGGTTATTACAAAGGCCTAGTTTGAGCATAACCTCTGCATATGGTAAAAAAAACATTTATAGCAACCGATTCAACTATTGTTCTCTTTTCCTAGTTTTAAAGTAGGATGAAACCCAAACTTACCATTCAAGGACTCTTTTCCACGATAAATTTTTTATTATAGTTTATGTTCATTTGCATACGCTGCTTAAGAATGCTGGTCTACTCGATGTGTTTCAAAAACCGGCCGGTATTTCGCTTTAACACTACACTACCACTACACTACTTACTTAGCCTAGAGAATGAAGAAAAAAAGATAAACCAAAATTGTACCTTGGCAATCTCGCAACCCACAGCTCCAACACCAGAGATGAGAACCGAAGCGCTTCTCAGGTGCCTCATGGCTCCGTTCACAGCGCTCTTTTCGATGCCGCTCAATCACCGACTTCAATCTTCCAAGGCGTCTGATAGAACAAAGAGCAATCCTTGGTTAAATATATCCTGGTCCACTACAACAGAACTATCAGTACGTTAGAATCAGGGCATAAATTCCGTGCGTAAATGGAAGCTTGCAGAACACCCCAATTTGGAATTGCTTCCGGGGGCGGTCAAAACCAATCCGGAGATGGTTCGTGCGTGTTTTCACGCACGAACCTGTACCCCTGGTTGGAATAAGAAAGATTCACTAGCGGTCCTACGCCTTACCCTACGATCCTACTACAATAAAATTTGAAGAACATATCACCAGCTTTGAAAAAATCATAAAAACTATCTAGACGGAAACGGAAGCTTGATTTACGCCTTGCGGCCACGTCTAGTGTTCAAATATTAGGAACGCTCTAGCCGGCCAAGGGCCAAAATAAGAATTATCGTGTTTTCATTTCAATTTTCGTTTCTGCGCGTGATATTCGAATTCGAGCACACTAAATCAGTGGCCAAAGGGCTAGGACAAATATTCTTAAACAGATCTGAAAACTTGAAATAACGTTTGTTCGCATACAAATCAATGACCATAAATTAAATCCAAATCATATATGTACAAACTAAGGAATAAGAAAACCCAAAATCTACTCATTTTTTACACAAGCACACGCAGAAAAAAAACTGAAATAAAAACTAAAAACACGATAATCCTTGTTTTGGCCCGTGGCCGACTAGAACGTTCCCAATATTTGAACACTAGACGTGGCCGTAAAAATAAAAGAACGCCTAGTCGCTATGTACTGGTGATGGGGGACCAACCAGTAAACAAAATTCACGCACGACACACACCCCATTCACCGCAAAGATCACGTCACAAATTAACGCGCAAAATTTTAATTTCAGTTAAAAACATAGTGCTCTCAAATAAATATTTAAACTTAAACGGCCCATTATTCACTACCACAAAACCCAACAAGCTGACACGTAATTTAAAGCAAAAATAATCTACGAATTTTCCATATAAATATATATTGCCTGCCAGCGCCTAGAACCCTATGCACAAAAAAATAATAGCCAAGCAACCTACACTTCAAATTACAACAGAATAACGTCAAAGTAACTTTTTGAATATATTTAAAAAAATCTATAACTAAAAAGTGAACACCTCAAAAATCGTGCGTTTTGGTGGAGCTGGAGGGAGGCGAGAAAACAAGTAGAGAGAATAGATTATAAAGAGAACCAGGCACAAAAATTGGGTCAGAGAAACGGGTCAATGGGGAGAGCGGAGAGAGTGCAGACTGACGCGAGACGCAGCCGCCAGACACTAAGAAGCGGACAGCTCATCATATTTACCCCCGTTCTGTGTTGGTTGGTTGGTAAGCTGAGTCAGCTCAAAGACTAGATATGGAGACGAGCACGACTACAAACTACACACAAACAAGTTTGATAAATAAAGCGTCAAACATTTGATGAAGAATAGTACAATACTAAAAACTGTAGAACTTCTTACTAAAAATAAAGTGGTCATTTAATCTAATGCCTAAAGAGGGACAAGAGTGAGCACTAACGCGATCGAAGAGTCCGAAGTCCGATAATTCGCCCAATCAATAAAATTCCTTTGAGAGGCAACTCACTGCAAAAGTTTCGGACCACAGACCGATCCGCGATACGATACAACCATCAACCATACAATAAGAATAAAATAAACTGACTGTTTAATATTTTATACTAGCCCCCAGGAAACCAAAAAAAAGAGAGAAAACGCAAGAATTTCCCCCTTTCGAGAATATTCTACTCTTATCTTCAGTCTTCAGCCACCTCCCTTTATTCATTTTCACTTACACATTGTGTTGCGCAATTGAGCAATACATTTTGTGTTGCACCACAATAAAATATCATACAAAATCGATAAAACTCAAAACACTAGTGTAGCGCGATCACGAACTTAAAGCGAAATACCGGCCGGTTTTTGAAACACATCGAGTAGACCAGCATTCTTATGCAGCATATGCAAATGAACATAAATTAGAATAAAAAATCGAGCTAAATTCCAAATTCGAGTAAATTAGCATAAATACGTCGTTGTCCACGATGCGTTTCAAAATCTGGCCGCTATTTCGCTTTAAATAGAACAGAAATGCCACCTCATGGTGCCGCGACATAAGACGTAAATGGAGAATTTAACTTTAAATGCAGTGACCCGAAGTGTAGAACAGAAGTATGTTATGTTGGATAGCCGGATTGGTCTGAGTCAACCCATAGGTGGTTGGAACTTATATGCTCTGGCACCACAAACAATCAATAATTAACTTGTCGCTCACCTTATCACCGTATATAACGAATAATCGATACATTCATGGATATGTATGTAGTTGATGAAATAATGACTTAAATTGAAACAGAGCTGATTATCTAATTATCTACGTCCTTGAAAAGTCATAAACCCACGATTATTAGCCTGCAAAATGATTTTGTAGGATAAATTTAAATCAATTAGGGTTTAGAAAGTAACTACAATTGCAATCTGAAATATAAGGGGATAATTGATATCTAATGAGCAAACTACAAAGTCAGGCCAACATGTGTATTGTGTAAAGTCATAAGGAAGACGGCGATAGTAAGCTGAAAGCATCAAGCATCTCAAAGTAAAAGAAGATCATAATTGTGAACTAAAGCTTACATAATTATTATCCAATCCAAAAGAAACGGGCTTTGGTTAGGTGTGTGCTGTGTATTTTTCTATTAACATTTTACAAGTAACCATGGTGACTCGGAAGCCCAAGACCTATTATAGCACAGGCTTGATAAGTAATTAGCAAATTCAAAACCAAAAATATTATGTTAACTTACAGATTACAATTATCATCAGATCAAAATAAACCCAAACACAACTATCACAAACCAAATGACACTCTTGGGGTTTCCATGTATGCCAAAACTAACTGTGCGTTCCCTTCCAAGTATAGACAAATTTACCGTATTTTCCCTGAATTAAATATTTGACATGCGAAATTAATACATGGGTCTCGCGAAGTCGTAAAACACGGTAAATTTGCCCGCATACTTGGAAACCCCATCTACCTTGTTCATTCTAACCATACTCTAGCTTAGAACGTTGTTTAGCCCGTAGACAAAATCACGTTCGTATGCTAATTAGCCTCAAGGAATATAAATATTGTGAGATCCAGCCTTTCTAGGATTTCAATCAAATGGCTGACGATTTCAGCTCTGGTAAGGGCAATATTGCTCCAAACTTCGCATATGTGCCCATGGACGACAGTTTCGACGACAAGGTAAAATAACTTCTTACGTAAAAAAGGGATTGACAACGGCTTACGCTTACTGATAAAAATACCACCATGCATGGGACGTCTACTATTGGAACAAACCTACAAATGCAAAAGAAAATTTCTGTTCACTTACATGCTATTTTTTTTTTAGGATGCACCCTTTACTGAACAACGCACAGCGCAAATAAGTATGGGTAAGCAGTCCAATATACATCCACTAATAGTTTGTGTTTGCGACAGTAGCACAAGTTTCGGAATAATTTCGTTCTGCATAAGATCATAGATACGAACATTTGCTTGGCAAGAAAAAACGAAGTTTAGCCCAAATTTCTATTCCTTCATTCCTTGCTTACAACTTACAATAGTGATAGCTATTTAGCTATACTTACGCCAGACACTTACAGCGTCAGTGCTAAACCCAAAACAAACTACGCAAAACCGCCCCAGCAACTCATACGAAGATCGCCGATTGAAAATTTCTCTGAAGACGCAAAGGCAACTTGCCACAGGTAATCGAGCTAAATTCACAACAATATAGCTTCCTCAACGGTGGGCATAAAGTATGTATAAAATAACAAGCCATGGATTGGCACGGAACATTTCCAAACTGCTCCAGGTACTACCACATCTTTACATTTTGTGCAAAACATACTTTCCGTGTCATTTACGTACGGTACAATTACATTCGAAGTTCGTCATTTAGGTCCAAGTAAGGTGCTACATCCCTTGTATCGATGCGCTGTTCAACCAGGCCCACCTATGTCGATGGCTTCTACCAAGATGACAATTACAACAAATAGCACGAAATGCGTCCCGATTCCGCCTGCTAGTGATAGGATTGACATTACACAGGAGGCACCGGTAGGTATTGCTATTTAAAAATAATTATCGGAAGTTATCTATGTCACATCGAAGTCGAACACTAGAAATTCAAAGTAATAAAAGGATTAAATTTCTTTCAGGAAAAACCTGACTCTGTCAAGGCGTAATGATCAGACCTGCTGGATCGCGGAGGCAAACATACTAACTGTTACTAATCACCAAAATCATTAACAATATTAAACAATTGGCGGCGCAACAATCAATCGATCGCTTCGAGTTTTAGAAAGTGAGAATAAGAGTTAAATGCATGCTAAATTACCGAAATAAAGAAAAGTGAAAATAAAGTTTTGTTTAATTTGTTTGTGTTGTTATTTGTGCACACACGAGCAAATGGAAATAAAGCGGTGTGTCAAACCAAACGGAGAACGGCTGTTATACCGCTTTACACACGAATATAATAAAGCGGCCACTCACTTGAGGTCTATCGGCGTATTCGATAATCTTCTGGCGCTTAGCGGGTGGACCGTGAGAAGGTAGGTCTGCCTGTTGTTGCGAAGCGATCACAGAACTCATTAGAATGAAAAAGCCTCAATCTGAAATATAAAGGGATGTTTGATATATAACAAGTAAAATATCGTTAAAGCGGTATGGCACGTCATTTGCGAAGCGCATAGGACAGACATAGTCTTCACAAATCGCGTGCAATGCCACTTTAAGAGGAGAAAATTTTTTGTTTATTCTCAATTAGTGCTTCCAGAGATTAAATGTGTGCTTCCAGTTAGTTGGCACCTCATTTTATTCGTCATCGGCCTTTATCTAATTGAATATGTCAGTTTTATCCCTTTCGAATAAAGCATTCGTGAAATACACTGATGGCAATGGTAAATCGGCCAATAATGTTGGGCCTCGGAAAAATGCCTCAAAGCTCAAAGACGTCCATCCCGTCAACACCTCCAATTCATTGGGATGGAAACTCACAAAGTGTCCGGCTGGCGAAAAATCACGCACGCCTGGACAAAATGGGGGCACAAACGACTGGTTAGAACCCTGCCGAATGAGTCTGAAATTTCAAATAGTGATTATGAGCATTATTGTTGAGCAATAATACGCAGTCGAAGATCAATTCTCGCCAGAAAACAGTAAAAAATACACTAGCAAAAAGGGATTTCCAGAAGCAGGAAAAATAAGTGATGTATGCTCTGATGATGCCTGTGTGGAACACTCTCCTTTTTCGGCGTACAGAACTAACACAACCCTCATGAAAACAATAAAAAAAACACTCTAGCAAAGGGGATTTCCCACCCAAATTTCGACAATGTTCGAGGAGAAAATCGAAATCGCGGGAAAAAATACTCGTAGTTTGTAGCCTTCAGGCGACCGGGCGAATTTGAAATACAGATTACTGTAGTTAAAGTCCTGTGCAAAAATGGGAATAGTCAAAAGTTACAAAACTAGTCCGAACCATACTTCCTACTAGTTGAATACTAATATTTTCTTAAACCTAAATTATAAAATTAGTTCAAAGCCCATCTCTTACTAGTCGAATACTAATATTTATACCTAGTGCCGTTCGAAGGCGGAGCCTACAACAGCGCGTTTGCTGCGGTTCTATTAACGAACGGTTATGATATTTCCATTTACAGTTTACACGATGCATTCTTCTCGCAACAAATCTTTAAATACGCTGCGCCAAACAGTCCAGGTGGTCGCCAGTTTTTTTTTTTAATTCAAAATACTCCCCAAACATAAACATGTACGTTTAACTTGCGAAATAACTGCTGGCAAACAGTAGTAAAAAACCGCTTCCTAAGGTTTGCACTTGGTGATTTTAGAAAGCTGGTAGGATAGTGATGAATTATTCTCTTTTTGACCACTTGATTTTGCGGATTGAAGACTTTTTGTATACTTGTTCATATATAAAGAAAAAAAACTTTAATTTTTGACAGTAACAGTGACTCTTTTCACGATAGAGACTATTAGACTTACAAGTATGCGCATTACTATTCATCCGCACATCGGCCATACTGCAGAGTGTACAGATGTAATTTTTGTATTCAAGTAGCCGAAACAAAACTCGGATCGTGAAGAAAGTCACGTGAAACATGGAATATACCTCTTGGATGTTCACCGATCGTTACTTTTTTTTCAAAAATAGGAGAGGGAGATAAAAATGTATAAATTCTAAATTTGAACATCGAGTCTGATTTGGTTGACAGTTTGACAGTTCATACATTAATTTTCGTCATTTGTACTCTCCCGTAGATTTCGATGAGCAGCTGAAACATGTGGCACATGTACTAGTACTTTTCTAGCATCGATACTAATTACTATCCAGATACTTTTGTCCGTCCCCGGCAAAGTGAAATTCCTTTGTTTTTTTCGATTCACTCGCTTGCTGAATGTCATTTCATTCATTCAGTTTTTCTCCATCCATTTGTTTCTTTGTTTCACCGTAATTGTAGTTATCGAACAAATCCGTATGAGTGTTCTTTCATATTCATATAAGCATCTTACATTGGGAATCGGAAGAAGCTCTGATCGTATCATCTCTTTTTAGGTGGGCAACACGTTCTACTACGTATTGATCTCATTCTACGCGCCCTCATCCTCATCCCATGCACGTATTTCTTCTTGTCCCTTGGTTCGGAAAGAAAGGTGAGAAGTGGACAGTTGCAGTTCAGGCATTGATAGGTAGTTGCGGTTTTTCTCCGTTTCACCCTACCCATGATTTTCATTCCCTAGTATCCTGGTTTTGCCTGCGTCCACAGGTTACTAATATAAATTTACCTTGTCGTGACATTTCCGTACAGAACCATATTTGATGAAGTAATATCGCTAATCACATGTAATGTACACTTGTTATTATAATATAATAGGTAGAATCTTCGAGCTTATACGACTCCCGGTAAGACAGAGATGTTAACCAAATCTTTATGTCAACGTTTCGCCTTTCGGCATCTCCTGAAGATGCCGAAAGGCGAAACGTTGACATAAAGATTTGGCTAACATCTCTGTCTTACCGGGAGTCGTATAAGCTCGAAGATTCTACCTATTATATGAAGTCACCTTCTCCCTTCTGTTAATGAATATCAATATGAGTCAAAATTGGATGTTTGTGTATAAGTTTATTGAAAGAAGTGGTTTTTTTTTTTTACCAAACAAAAAAAAAAAAAAAAAAAAAAAAAAAAAAAAAAAAAAAATCTTATTATATAAAGGAGAAGAGTTTGTCACGGGTTTGTTTTTATGTGCACAACGAAATCCCTTCATAAAGAAAATTCTTCGATCGAAAGAGCTAGAGCGTGGCACGGAAGAGAAAGATAAAGAGAACTTTTTACATTTTAGCAATTCTTTTTTTAAATAGGGAAACAATCGGCCAAATGCCGATTCCTCCAGCCGGAGAAGAGCCCGTAGGGCTCTTCGAACGGCTGGTATTATATGAAACAATAGCCCGTATTCTCGGGCGCACGGAAATTTTCCGTCGCGGAACATGTTCCGTTCCGCGAAAAGAGTGGTATTCTCGGACAAACGGAGCGTGTAGTTTGTAGTCTGCAAATTTCCGTTCCGCAAAACGGAAATTTTTTCCATACAAAAATTTCCCCGAGGTTTTTGGGTGGGAAATCACGACGGAAAATTTCCGCGTTATTTATTTGTACTTTATTTTTATTTAAAAAAAATTATTTTTGTTATTGTTTTTCTTTAACTTTTTTTATTTTTTGAGAATTTTTTTTTTTTTTTTTTTTTTTTTTTTTTTTTTTAAACTTAAAAAAAAAGATACCAAAATTTTGACTTTAGAAATTTGCTATAAACAAGGAAACAAATGTGTTAACTTATATATAAAACAATAAATTATTATAATATAAACTCAAAATATGAAAGAAAATTAGTCGTAAAGTCAAAGTTTTAAAGTACATGGAACATGTTCCGTTCGATTCGTATTCTGGCGCCCATCTAGTGCGGAACCCTTTCCGCACGGATATTTTCCCGGAACATGTTCCCATTTTTGAAGTTCCGTGCAACCCGAGAATACGGGCTACTAAATTTTAATTTGCCAATTATTTATTTCTATCCAACTGGGAGCCAAAAATTGCGGCGCTCCCTGCTGTTTCCCATTGTGGTTAGTTAACTAGTGAACATAAAAATAAGGTGTGGAGTGTGGACTATGTATGGAAGTAGCCGAACTGGTAAGGTCGACCATTTAAAGGGATAGGTTCACCTCGAATCTCACCTTTTTTTATAATTTATGTTGATAGTATGACCTATGATGGTCAAAATGCGAAAATTGCAGTAAATTTCCTTTGCTCCCCGTAGTAGGAGAGCTTGCTCAAAAAAAGCTAAACTACCTCGAATCTATAAAACAATTGGGGTACCGCTGCCATGGTATGTGGGAAATAGCGCAGCCGGGCTGGAGACTTAGAAAATACAGGGCCCTTTTTATCATCCTCTGTCTATCACAACAAATCTGCACCTCCAGTCCTCCTGAGCTATTGCCCACTTACCATGGCTGCGGTCCCCCAATTGTTTTATAGATTCGAGTTAGTTTAGCTTTTGTGAGCAAGCTCTCCTACTACGGGAAGCAAAGGAAATTTACTGCCAATTTTCGCATTTGACCGTCATAGGTCATACTATCAAATAAATTATAAAAAAAAAAAAAAAAAAAAAAAAAAAAAAAAAAAAAAAAAAAAAAGGAATTAATTAATGGTATGTATGGGGAGGAAGTTATGTTGTTTATAGTGTATAGTGTGTGTGTAGATAATGCATCTTATCAAACGACATCACACTAGCACACAAATAGTAGAACTAAACATGCATTTCATAACTGGGCGTGAAACGTCCTCTCTTATATTGCAAATGTTTCTGGGTCATTAGCATGGATACACGTCTTCTATTAATTTAGCGGAATGCTTTCTTTTGAGATATACACCACTGCGCCTTTTGTTTAGTAGCACTAACAACTATAAGCTGCAAGATGCGATCTTTGTCAGCCGCAATTTGTGGCTCCCCGTTGGATAGAAATAAATAATTGGCAAATTAAAATTTAGTGTTTCGTATAATATTCTTTAGTCTTCAGAAATGAATTTATCACTTTTTGTTTTGTTGCCGCAGCTCAGAATCGAATTGGTCTCTTTTTGTCGCCGTTCATTTTTTTTTAATATACCTACTGGATTGCTATAGAACCTTTTCCAGCTAACTAACAATAAGTCACAAACACGAGAGAATAAACTTTTAATTTAGTTTATTTTCTAATTTTGTATATTGACTACATTTTTTAAATCACGGAAATGAGCCCCGACGCGACACGCGACGGGCCGGAATTACTGTACGGCCCGAGGGCCGGGCCGGGTTTAGTACCCTCCCATCATACTATACAACTATACTTAAGTGAATTTCTGTTTTGGTGAAATATACAACATACATACATAATGTCAGGATTTATACATTTTTTGCCTGCTAAACACATTGCTTGGTCTACGCATTTGTACCAGTTTAGGTCCTTTATGTGTGTGATGTGCCGCACAAACCATGCGTGTCGGAAAGACTGTTCCATTTACCGATGACGATTGTGAATTCTAGAAATGGATGGCGATTCTCAACCCTCCGCCAATTGTTAATGAGATTGAGTGAGTTTGAGTTGTTCCCAAGTGTTGTTACTGTGAGCTCATTATATACTGTGCTGTTCATAATTTCCCGCGCACACGGAACGCAACGTTGGTAGATTTTCTTTCAGTTGTCTGTTTGCTTTAAAGCGAAGTACCGGCCGGTTTTTGTAACACATCGAGTACACCAGCATCCGTACGCCGGTTATGCAATTGACCGTAATTTAGAATAAAAAAATTGCACTTTCGTGACGGAGAACCGATTGCTTACTGGGAGGGAATCCGTGAGAAGAAAAACCCGACACATTCGAACTCCACTGCTTCCACCTCGAAGATTGATCCTGTTTTTGATGCGAAGGCTGAAAGGTGTGTGGTTTTTTTGTTTTGGTTTCGAGGTTTCTCCATTTTCCACCATCATTAGAATAATTTAAAGGGTGAGGTCCACCGTCCACCTCAGAAAATCAAAAAGTTATTATTTTCATTGGATTCGCCGTGTCTTCATCTACCAGAATAACTAAAACACTTTTGGCAGAAGATTATTTCCAACGAAATATTGAGCAAAACATGGCCCTCTCTGAGTACCGCAGAATACGGTAGTCTGGTACCTTTTTTCTGAGGAAATTTTTTGAAAAAAATTCGAAAAAATGTTCAACAAAAAAATAAGCTCCAAATAACTACTGAAAACAAAATGACGAAGACGGGATTAAATATGGTTTTAGCGAGAGCGCGGTTTATCATGCACCCCACCCTTAACGCCTATCGTATAAGGTACTGGAGGGCCATTTCTTCCCAGACAATTTCGTTGGAAAAATATTGTGCAAATTTGTTTTAGTTATTATGGTAGATACAGAAATACAGACAGGGGAATCTAAAAAATAATAACTTTTTTTTTGTTTTCTGATGTTTTTTTTTTTTTTTTTTAAAGCGAAATACCACCGGTTGGAGATTTTGTTCAGAAATAGTTCAAATCCTTTATGGCATAGAAAAACCGACTGATATTTCGCTTTGATGGGACCGCCCCCCCACCTATATAAAAACCTGTATTTATTATTTGTTCATAATTAATAAAAAAGGGTATCTATCATAATATATACAATCTAGATATTATACTGTTTCACCATGGGGAAGTTTTTCCGGTGAGCTTTCCTTGCTGATGGTGCCGTAGTCTCATCTTTGTTTAAAGATGTATACATTTTTTTATTCATCTTGTGTTTCGGCAAGTGCATCGTTATCTGCACTCTCATGTGCGTATGTGCCTTCTTACGCTGTGTCTCTTTATTCCTATGATGTTGTACTGCGAATGCGCACCGAAAAAAAAGAATTCTCTTGGTCTTGGCATTCTTTTTGGATTTCTTGCCCTGCGAATTCGCAGTATTTCTGGTGCGAATTCGCAGTGCAAAATCCTAGGCAAGAGAACAGGCAAGTTTTGTTTACGTTTTTCGGTGCGAATTCGCACTTCATTAACAGAGTCGGCATACTCTCTCGTTTTTTCGCCGCAGGACATATAATCAAACAACTACGGCGTACGGTCCTATGGAAATGTTTTAACTTCCTTAAAAATGTTTTAACTTTCTTATACCCGAGGCCTGTCTACGGTACCGTGGTACCTTCAGTAAGGAAAACTCACCAGAAAACTTCCCCATGGTGAAACTGATAAATATTTAGTTTGTATATGTAATAAGTACCCTTTTAATTAATTATGATTAAATAATAAATATAGATTTATATCGGTGGGTCAGGTCTGTGGTCTGTCCCTTTTTAATGGGTTTGTTTGTAGGATGAACTGGCGCATGCGTAAGCGTATGTACGGTGGAGTGGAAGAAGAGTATGTGTACTGTGCGGAGGATCTCTTCGCGGAAGAAAGCCGTATGAAAGCTGACAAAGTTAGCATTTTTTGTGTATATTATTATTATTTTTCCGAAAGGTGTATTTGTGTATTTTCCCTGCTTTACAAATATATAACGATAAACATACTCACTACTCACTTGTCAAGGTGAAGCCAACCTAGGTTCAGAGTTTTGCGTAGTACTTCTGTTTTCGTGTTACGTACTATTGTTTATTACGATGGGGGTGGGGGTGTTATTACGCACAAATACAATCCAAGAAAGCAATGTAGCGTGCAGTTTATGTTATAAAATACATACTAAATAAAAAGTAGTTCCTATGTTTTAAGATCGTACCGGGAGCTAGTTATGTCGAAACTTGTGCCCTTTTGATGAAGTTTTGAAGATCTGGATTCAGCTATTTGGTAGTGCCTGCAACCAAACTTTTGTCGAGAAGGAACGAGGTTTGTAGTTTCGATTTCTTCTTTACTCTGTTTCTTTGTTTTCGACTTGGTTTTCGTCATCATAATTTCATTATTCTGTTGAGTCCGGGATGTTCATTGTTTGTTAGTGACGACATATAGTCGTTGACGCTCTGACCGATGAAACCACCATCCGAATTAGCATATTGCATAAATTTAGACGGGGGTCTTGAGCTCGGAGCCATACCACCGTCGGGATTAGAATCTTAGGTATGGTGAAAATCAGAAACGTATCATAAAGACGAAGAGGCGCAAATTTGAAATTTCGGAAACACTGCATATATTTGGATGGTGGTTTTGAGCCTTTCCCGACGAGTTTTATGGCCTGCAAGCGGCCCATGATGTACACCGCTGAATTATATGAATTCACTGTTTTGTATAGTAACGTTCCACATGATATTTCTAATCATACTTCATGAAGCTTAATACTTAAGATTCCTCTCTCTGTACTTTATTTGTGTCTTTGCTATCTACAAATCTTGCATATTTTCGGTTTTATTGCTCCATTTAAATAGCTTTACATATTTTTTTTTTCAGAAAATGAGGACGACTAATGCGATGGTGATTTTGTCCATGAATCGATATCGATGGATGGATGATCAACTATATAAGAGAGGCGCGGCCATAAAAGGAGAAGAGCTGTGAGGATCAAAATGACTGTACGTTGATTTACTTGTCACGGTTTACAAACACAGGCTTATAAACACAAAAAAAAAACAACAAAAAACAACCACAACACAACGATGCACACATGCCACACTTAACACACACTAACATCTGATCCATCCGGTAAAATAAATGACTTGGGGGGAATGGACGGCCGTAGCTCCACTACAACAATTAGTCAATACTGAGTGATAAAAAACAGGGTATTTAACTTACAAACTGTGCGGGATGAAAACTATCGTCGTATATGGCTTCCCTTTCATTAGACTTCTTTTACTGTTGAACTTTCAGTTGCCTCTGGAATGCAAATATGCTTCATTTCGTTTGTTCCCCAAACTCCACGTAGAAAGGAGGACGCAGATCAACAAATTCTGTACGTTTCGTAATTGCATCACTTAAT